>DF243834.1:11889-47689 GCA_000507305.1 Breviolum minutum Mf 1.05b.01 | reverse complement strand
TTCTCTTTTTAATCTTTATTATTCATTTTATCATTTTTAAATTACTATTTTTTACTTTATTATTTTACATTTTTCTTTTTTCTTCGCTACGATTCTTAACTCTACTCCACTATTCTCTTCTCTACTATTCTCTCTCATTTTCAAAATTTCATAACTAGAAAATTTCTCTTCCAATTATCCATAATTTCATTCTTAAAAATATATAATTCCATATCTATATAAATCTTTATTCAATCCATTTATTATAATTTAATCGTCTAATTTTATATTTTATTTTAGATTTGATTATTTTAATTGCAATATTTCAATTGCAAAAGACTCGCTTTAGGGAGCACAATACCGAATACCAAATAGTGACATTTCACGTTGTCACCCCAAACAAATAGGATTTGAACATTTTCTTTGCTTGGAAACTTTGACTTGACAGGCCTTATTGGAGGACTCAGAAATTCCAATATCAAAACTTTCAATACCGGGTGATTTCTCTTTTGGACTCGGAGAAAGAGCTTAAGCTCCAATGTCTGGACTTCGCCAGTGTTGGAGGGCACACCCTCCGTTTTGGACAAAGGCAAGGATGCTTGACACAGGCACAGCCAACTTCCAAAGCATCATTTTTCTTGCCAAAATCTGGGCACTGCTGGCTTGATTTTGCAACCAGCTCTCAATTCAGCAAAGGTAGCAAAAGTGGATGAAAATTCCAAAGCAAAAACAACCTGGCGCCACGTTCAATCGGGAAATGCCTGGATTGAGTTCAAATGGTCAACCTTGAACTTGACATAACCCAATGTCTGTGTCTGCAAAATCAGAAGCAACACTAAAATGTAAAAATGCTTCGGATCCAAAAAGGAGTCATGCCGTCAACATGTCATTGGAGGAGTGACTTTATCAACCAATTGAAGCAGCATCTTGGCTGTTTCCCATCTTTTCTTAAACCCATACAAGCGCCATGTTTCCCGATCCCAGGCCTTCAGGATCTTGAAGCTGCCTTCTCAACAGCATCGGCAGTGCGATCTGTGTCTGTTGCCCGTGGCGACAAAGTTGGTGACTTTTCACCCAACCTAGTTGCAACACATCAATGCATCAAAGAGAGAACGAAATATGGCAATGGCACTTATGACGCTTGATGCCAAGTGACAATGGCTGAGCTGCCTTGTCCAGGTCTTTCAAGTCAATGCCATCTTTTCGCCATTTGGTGAAGAGGGCAGCGAACTGTTCCTCAAATGAAAGCTGGATTGAGACATTGAAAAAACACACACAAGAGTACAAAAAAAGTACACAGAAGAAAACGAAAATGTTGAGTACCATCATTATTCTATGTTTACTTCCATCAAAAACCAGCATCAACATCCACCGTCAAAACAATTTTTCATATTGAATTAATATAACGTTTTGATTGCACTGCACCTTACGCACCTTGAGGCTTGGACAAACCAGGTCTCGAACTCTAATGGATCGTCAAGGTCACCAGCCTCGAGCGTCGTGGCTTCGTTGGCTTCGTTGCTGTGAAGTGCGAAACAACGAAATCCAAGGTGCAACGCCAGTGCAAAACCCGGTGCAACCGAGGGACCACTGCCTTCTTGTAGTTCTTGGGTGTCAAATGCAAATACTCTTTGCCAATTCTGGCGTGCTGGGAAGGCAAAGTCAGAATTCAGATTTGGAAGTTTGTGACAAAGCTATTTCCCGAGGATCTGCGACAGGTCTTGAGATACAAACGCAGGAGAACACCGACTTCGCTAATGGTCGTTGTGTTGTTATCCTGAGAGTTGTAAGATCTTGTAGCCTTTTCCGCACCGGGTTGGTCTCCCTTCGTGCGACATGTTTGCCTTCTTTCACATGACTTACACACGCACGGCACTGAAACAGATTCAACCAGGAGCATAGATTGATGTTGCAAGGGCTTCTACTTACAGCCATTTTACTAGATGTACACTGTATACATTTGTGTGAGGTTTTAGGTGATGGATTCGTTTTTGGTTTGATGAAGCAGTTTACTTTCGCATGTGGAAATTTGACCCATTCCCAACTCTCACGGGTGCTTTGCCTGTAGAATCTCACCTCTGTAGGGTCAGACCCACTCGCCAAAGGATTGTCCCAAGGCATATCAGACAGCTTGAGCACGTACAAACACTTCCTCAGTCACTGAATCAGGATGTCCAAACTCATTCATGTTTGGCTTGCTCGTGTGCAATTGCCTCAACTCCCAAATTTTTTATGGAATTGAAGAATTTTCGCAAGAGCTCAAAAAAGCTGTCCAAACATTTCAGCAACTGTACTCATAGGTCAATCCCGTGAATCATCACTGCTGTGCAGTCAATTCAATAGTCTCTGCTCCAATTCCCATGACTCGACCTTTGAACCCTTACGAATCCAAGATTCAAGGTGTACATTGGATTGCAATTGAACCATGAAAAAATCCAATTGTCTTTGGCTTCCTTGAAGGTACCTCACACGACTCTCTCCAGCTCGACTCAAAATGGGGCTCGTCAGTCAAAGCGTCATATCGACATGAAATCTCATGAAATCAGGGCCTTAGTTGACATGTTCTTTCATGGTGTCAGAACCTCAAGCCTTTGCACATCCTGACAGTGATCACCAACACGTGCTTGGGCACAGGGAGTGTCACTTGTGATGTTCGGCTTCTTGTGTGTCTTCTGGGGATTTAAAAGCAGCACCACGCCAACCTGTGCTCGAACTCACGAACGCAAAGTGAGGCTTCTCAGGGTGAATGATTTGGTGGAGACCAAGGTCAACAAAACTCTACCTGTCCCAAACTGTTGTAAAAAAAGAGAAGATTTTTGGTGGCTTCTGAGCACCAAATCAAGCACTGATTCATGGCGTTCTTTCAGGCACATCGAAAGAAACAACTACTATTACTAGTCTGCATAGAGACAAGATATGACAAGATCACAAAGAGCCAAGAGCTTGGGAATGCTGAGCTCAGTGGAATATATCCATTTGTGCATCTCTTGGAGCTATGCTGCTACATCCAGACAGAACAGTCCGGTGAAGGGTGCTCTGGTGCTGTGGTGCTGTGGCAGATCATGTCATGATCTCAATTGTCAATCAAGTGAAAAAAGTACTTCCTCCTCTTTCTTTGTGACAACACCTGGGCGACAAACCTGTGTACAAAGGACCCCTTCCAGCCCTGAAACAACATAAAACAACAAGCCTGCATACAGCAAAGCACATGGATTGTCGTTTACGCAAAGCGCCAAAACATCACCACATATCACCGAAATGGGTGAAATTCGGTCTCGTCAGTTTGGCGAGGCTGAAAACAACCAAGCATTTCAGTAGTGTGGAAGGGTCAACTTGCCCTGTCTGTGCTTCAGCACGCTCTCTTGAGAAAAGGAGACTTGACAAAATTCATAGTAATGCAGGTTACGGTTAAAGTTTTATCAATGCCTCTCTGATCTCCTCTCAACCGTCTTTCTGGCCCAGAAACCCAGAGCAAAACACAGAAGACCTGTGGCCGCGGCAAAGGATCTTGACATTACATGGAAATCAGAACTTTTGAATGGCAGAACAAAGTTGACTATCACTTCTGAATCAACACCTTTGAGTAATTGAAATGTGGAGCACGCTGCAATCTCTGAATCTCTTGAATACACTAGGTTGAAACCTCCACTTCTAAACAACAAGGATTTCTAGCTTCCACATCCACTGGGAACCGGACGTAAAGAAATATCACGGCCTCAGATTTGCCGATTTCATCTTCTCAAGACAACAGTCCCACTTAATTCACTAGATCCAAATTGATCCAAAGATTTCTTTTGCAAGAAGTAATTTGAGTTCTGAAGAACTGTCATGGATGTGGGGCACATGATGATACAACCTGCGCCGATTAAACTCCTTCAAACACAGAAGGGCAGCTGTCTGTGCAGTGCCAAGTTGCACTCCAACGTACCACCAATGGATATGGATGCATCACTGCACCTGATTTGCAGAAAACCAATTCAGAATTTGCTGGTGTTGCTGACAGACTCCCTCTATGACAGAGCATATTTAGTGCAAGAGTAACAATCACTCGCCGATCAAAGCGGGTGCAAGAGCAAACTTTGAACCGTGATAGCTTTTGTACAAAGGAAAGTGGGGCAATCAGCTGCATGAGAATAGGTTCCAAATCCATTGAAATCATCGGCTCAGAATATCATTTGTTTCCATGACTTTCAGCTGGACACAAATGGTGTGTTGCTGAACATGTCCCACACTGCCACACCGACTTCGGCCTGAACGGACGAGCCAAGCAAAGGCGCAAGCCGCCAGCATGGACAGTGGACCGCCCCAGGTCAGTAACCTCTCAATAGTTGTGGACATGCTGAATTCTGAATGTAAACAGGCTTTTCGCTTTACGAAAGAGACGATATTTCTTTCCATCAGTTTGAGAGGAAACAATAGAATAAGATGTGGTGCATGCTGCACTCCGAAGAAGGCTTTTTTTGAAGAGACCGATGTCGCCTTCCTTTCCGCTCTCAACATCTATCACCTTTGAGTTTGAGATCCGAACACCACACGATCCAACTTGCCCGTGGAATAGAAAGTCACCTCAAGCACAGTCTTTGCTCGTTCGTGCAAAAATGTTTACACAAGCCAAAAATGAAACTCAATCTGTTGGAACATGACCAAAGGAGGAAAAAGGATGCATATGAATTTCACTCAAAGAGAAAAAACAAAGCAAATCAAAACAAGGGTTCTTGGGGTTCTTGAACTTAAACCCACAAGCAAGACATGGGTGTGACTCTCAGCTTTGAGGGGTGACAAACTGAATCCACAAGCCAGGACACTGATTGAACACGAAGGTGCATAAACTTTGACCAAATGTAATTGAAGATGCATGCCAAAGCCAAGTAGCAGCCTCAGTCCCAATGGGCTCAACAACAACATAAACAGACCTTGTATTCTCTGGGATGCCGACACAACTTAAAACCTTGGAACGGAATGAGAATTGAAGTCGACTCTGAGTAGGGGTATTCTGGTTGGTGACATGATAGTGCAGAGCCTTTTGGCTTGAACATGAAAAGGCAATGGACATCCACGGTTTTCTTAGTTTCCTTTCAGGCAGTCTTTAGTGAGATTCTGCTACATGGATTTTCTTTGGTCCATTTGCCGATCAATGGGAGGATTGTTCCTTCTTCTAAAGGAGTTTTCTGATCTGCAATAACCCAGAGGCACAAGCGCGCAATAGGCTTAAAAAACAACAAATTAATTTCAACTGATTCTTCAAAATTCATGTCATCATGTGCCTACCAAGATTTCCTAATTCAAAAAGGGCGCAATTTTGCCCTCCGGCATTCCTGACTTCTGCACTTTTCACTTTGTGGTTTGGTACCCCGACTCCCTAGCCACATGAGTCCCCGACTGTTCTGCGTGATCATGAAGAAACTAATGAAGACCCTTGGAGGCTTGGTTGATGCAGCTCGAACCGTCCAGGATTTTAGGTGGAAGTCCAACAAATGTTCAAAAACGGATAGCCACCATGAACATGTAGCACGTCCAATCACAAATGTTAATGCAACCTGTATGAAGTAATAGAACTGGATAGTGATAAAGGATTATGAAACTTCTCGTGTACAGCAATGCAGCTAAGTTGTGACATTTCAAGTGAAGGAATTCCCGCGTGCTCAGAAACACAAATCCCGTGCTTTCAAACGTGAGTCTGGAACTTTGAAACCTTCAAAGGACCAAGATCTTGTCTCATGTTGTCTCATGTTTCCATCTTACTGTGGACGAAGCTCTGGTTGAAAAGCAGCTCTAGGAAGCTGACAAAAAAGGATTCAGAAGTAAAGAGCTATAGTCCCAAGGCAACCCAATCCTTAGCGCAAAAGGGTAATAGGAAGTTGACAAGTCTCATGAGCAAAACACACACATTACATATAAATGTTATATCACAAGATGTTCATCAGAATTTAGAAACAGAAAAACAAATCTAAAGAAGTTTAGGTTGAGAAACTTCCGATATACGAACGACATAGCAGAGTCAAGTAACAGTAGAGTCAAGTAACAGGAATCGTCAATTAATAGTAGAGTGAAATAACAGCGGAGTCAAGTGAAAGGACTCGTCAAGTATAGAAATCGTCAAGTAATAGTAGAGTGAAATAGCAGCCGAGTCAAGTGAAAGGAATCGTCAAGTAATAGGAATCGTCAAGTAATAGTAGAGTCAAGTGATAGGAATCGTCAAGTAATAGTAGAGCCAAGTAAAAGGAATTGTCAAGTAATAGTAGAGTCAAGTAGAGTCAAGTAACAGTAGAGTCAAGTAATAATAATTGTCACTTTTCGTGGCAGGCGCAGCACTTCGTGAAGCTCAAGTGGGACTTTTCGTGGCCGCCGGAGTGCTTGGTAAAGCTCAAGTGTAACGTTTCGTGGCAAGGGCAGTGCACGGTGAAGTTGAAGCCTCATTTATCGTGGCAGGCGCAGTATTTGGTGAAGTTCCAGTGTCACTTTTCGTGGCAGGCGCAGTACTTGGTGAAATTTGGAAAGAGAGCCGGAGCGCGAAATGTTGTATCTTCATAAACAAATGCGCGTGGCGAGCGCGAAAAGTAACCTCGGTTGCGCGGCGGGTTGCGGACTGACGGTTTCATGCTCGGATCATTCTCGGAACGATCTCGGATCGGCCACACATTGCAAATGACGTTTCACCTGTTTTCAGCAAATTTGTGTCAAATTTTGGACGGTCATTTTCCGTGGCAGGCGCAGTATTTGGTGACATTGGGGTGGCTCCTGGTGCTCCGAGCATTGGGATCAATGATGAAAGTCTGTTTAACTGGCAGGCGCAATATTTGGTGAAGTTCAAGTAACACTTTTTGTGGCAGGCGCAGTGCTTGGGGAAGTTGAAGTGTCGCTTTTCGTGGCAGGCGCAGTATTTGGTGAAGTTCCAGTGTCACTTTTCGTGGCAGGCGCAGTACTTGGTGAAATTTGGAAAGAGAGCCGGAGCGCGAAATGTTGTATTTTTCATAAACAAATGCGCGTGGCGAGCACGAAAAGTAACCTCGGTTGCGCGGCGGGTTGCGGACTGACGGCCGCGCATTGTAAAAGACGTCTCACCTGTTTTCAGCAAATTTGTGTCAAATTTTGGGTGGTCATTTTCCGTGGCAGGCACAATATTTGGTGACATTGAAGGGTGTCTCCGGTTGCTCCGCGCTTTGTAATTGCCGTTTCATATGTCACGAGGATCAAGCATGGGAGTCATTTTGCGTGGCACGCGCAGTATTTGGTGAGGTTGGAGGGTGACACTTGTTGCTCCGCACATTGTAAATAACATCTCATATGTGTCGAGGATACAGCATGTGAGTCACTTTTGCTGACGGGCGCAATATTTGGTGAGGTTGGAGGGTGACATCTGTTGCTGGGCGCATTGTAAATAACCTTTGATATGTGACGATATTCAATCATGAGACTCATTTTTCAGGGCAGTGGCAGGCACAGTATTTGGTGAGGTTGGACAATGGCGCCTGTGTTGCTCCTCGCAATGTCAGTGACATGTCATGTAAGACTTTTCAGTACTGGAGTAGTACATTGTAGTACAGAGTAGTACTGGAGTAGCTAGTACTGGAATAGTACTTTGTAGTACTGCAGTAGTACTTTGTAGTACAGAGTAGTACTGGAGTCGTAGTACAGAGCAGGAGTGGAGCAGTACCGGAGTAGTTCTTTGTAGTACGGAGTAGTACTGGAGTAGTACGTTGTAGTACTGGAGACGTACTTTGTAGAACAGAGTAGTACTTTGTAGCACGGAGGAGTAATGCTTTGTAGTACAGAGTAGTCTTGGAGAAGCACTCCCTGAAGTAGCACTTTGTAGAACAGAGAAGTACTGGAGCAGTGCTTTGTAGTACGGAGTAGTACTTTGTAGTTCTGGAGACGTACTTTGTAGTAGAGGAGTGGTACTTTGTAGTACAGGGTAGTACTGGAGTAGTACTTTGAAGCACAGAGTAGTACTGTTCAGTACTTTGTAGTACGGAGTAGTACTGGGCACTGTGCATAGGAAGAGTTCATGTCTTTGCGGACTGCAAACTGACACAGTTAGGTAGAGACTTAGCGTCATCTAGAACTTGCTGTCGCATGCAGTTGCGTGCTGCGACAAAGCCAACAAATGCCAACTTTTTTCGAGTCATCAGAAAAAAGGTTCAATCAATCAAGGTTATCACAAACAATTCTATACGCACATGTTCTTCTGATTTATATTCACTTTGCCTTTTGAAACTTCCGGCACCGCCTCGTGCGGCACTACTGGTATATAATATAGACTGTATCTTCTTAGGTAAAGTGCAAATTCCATTCATGCAATTCACACGAATCCCGTTGCTGCAACCCCGGTGGGTTGTCTGGTGGAACTTGATGGTATTTAGGGCTCATCCGCATCAACTTGCGAACATAGTTGTGATCCACATGTATCACGGATGAAAAAGCTGATTGTCCTGCAGTGTACACCACTTGGTGAGTTAAAATCCTTCTACTGAAGAATGCTGATGATTTGGAAGTATAGCTCTTTGACCAATGGCCCTCGCAAGACTTATTGGATTCCTGTTGTCACTTGGTCCTGCCGTATCAACTCTTAGAAAATGATCGTTGCCAATCTCTTCGACTATCGATGGAAATATTCAGGAAACATGGTGATAATCTTAGTGCAAAGAGCTTCCTTGATGGGTGGACAATACAAAAATGATTCGTTTTCGAAATGGACATTTTGCTGGCTAAGCCAAAAGAAGCGCAAATTGCGCACATCAAAAAGAAATTCTCACCACTTTTGTAGGCAACTTTGCGCAGCAGGTTCACACTAATGCCACCAGGTCTCGAGGGGGCTTGTAAGCCTTTTTCCGCATTGAAAATTCCATACCTGAACAATTTCGCTCTGTCTTTCTGCAAATGCTGACCAAGCCTGAACCGAGAAATGTGATCTTACAAACATGTATGACTGTATGACTGTGCCATGGCAAATCGTAATTTGACTCCTGCAATACTTCTACTGCGCCTTTCCAAAACATACCAATTGGAAAAGCACGAGCAAATCCAAAGTTTTTGGCATTGAATTAAAAAGCTTGAAAACTTAACTTACTTCAGTCACCTTTGTCAAGTCCTGTCTTTTCTCCCTTTTCCTTAGCCCCGGTTTTTGCCGAGGTAAGGGCTCACCCATGATTTCACTGGAACACCAAAAACGGGAACCAATCATGGCGGCCAAGGTACTTGTCCAGCGTCGGCGGTGAATAGGGCAACAACAACTGCGGAAAGACACTTTCGGGAGTTTGTTGAACTCTTTTGTTGCGCTCATATCTACAAAACCCCAAATCCCTGTTCCTCCAACAAAGTATCGTAGGGGACACTCACTGGCCAATTTGTGGCCGGAATATTGAATCACATCGAGGATTTCAAGGCAATGCTTCTGATGGCGTAACTGATGAAACGTGCGGGAGTTGACTGGATCTAATGATTCATTTCATCATGTTGCTGGTCGAAACAGATTGCTCCAAATATTGATACCTTTGTGTGAATCTGCGTTCCAAACAGGATCAAAGTGTAGGAGGCAATTGGATGTCCTCAAACTCACAGCCATCCGGCCCAGAAACCTTGAGGAACTCAAGCCCCGGATCTGGAAGGCATTTCCAGACATAGATCATCTGAGAATCGTCCGCCGGTAGGGAAAGATTGCATGTAAGCCATGGAAAGAATTCAAAAATCTAGGACAGGTTAAAAAAGTCAAAATCAGTTTAGACTGTCTAGACTCTTTATTTTCAATATCTCCTCGCTGTCTTTTCAAGTTGTCAACAGATTGCCCCAAGAGATCTGCTAAGACATCAGTTACAGGTCCACTCACATCGATGAAAACACAGGTTCTTTTATCCAGAAAGGGCCAGAAAACACAGGTTCTTTCCCTAAATTTTTCTTCCTTCTCCTGCCTTTTCCCCAAAAAGATTTCCGATTTGCAGCGGAAAAACACATCAAACAATCAAACACCAATTTGTTTCGACCCATGTCTTCTTCTCATCAGACCTTGGCCCACAAATTGTTCAAGACGTAGTTCAGAATTGCACCCGTCAGCAATGAATTCCTCAAGGATCTGTTTACTCGGTGGGATCTTTGGATCAAACATGGGGTGAAAGGGATCTACACAAGCGACATGGCAAATCTTTGAATAAACCTTGCGAGTAACAAAAGTGATGTTAAGACTCTACAAATCGGAGACCAAAAATTTGCCTTGAAATCTGCCAAGATTCACTGGGCCAGTGAAAAGCTGACCAGGAACAAGCATCAAATACCTAAGACTCAAAGCAAAAGCAACGAGATGAACGAACACGAAATAGATCTGGATTGGAGTTGTGTGGTTAGGATGAGCTAGAGAAGAACGCATGTCTCTGCATGATTGGAGAAAGAGATTTCTCAAACCCTGCTGTGTTGTCCAAACTTTCCCAGACAAAGGCCCTACAAGCAGATTCTGAATGAATGGCTTGAATGGCAGCAAATTGCTATTGAAGCTTTTCTTCATAGGCCTATTAATCCCGATTTGGGCCACATCAACTTATTGACCGCTGAAACCTTCCGAACTTCCTGGCCCAGCACTGGACTGGGACATCCTGACACCTTGTCCGCAAGTTCGCTTTCCTCGGAGAAAAACAAGTCCGCCGAGTGATCCCACGAAATATGTTTATTATGTTCATTGAACATTTGCGTAAAAACTTGGGATTGGATGCTTCACAATTCCTATTTACAGGCCATGCAGAAGACCCGAGACCAAAATCCAATATACTTCGACCATCGACAAAGAGAAAAAACAACATCTTCCTGTTGCGATCATCATCACATATTCCAATCAAGCAAAAGTTTGCTAGCAATCTTTTTGCTTTGGGGAGTTAAAATTCCGGATCCGGTTTGTTAAACTTGCACGACCGCAATGAATTCTTGAGCCCAAAAAAGGCAAGTGCCTGAAAATGAGCCCCATACCAAACTTGTCGAGAACCAGGTTCCATGTGGCACTTCATATGTTCACTTACCCGGTACCCAAAGGAACAAGGGCCTCAAATCTTCACACCAGGAACATGTCAGACTTGTTGACATTCAGGATCATCTGAGCCAACATCAAATAGCCCCTGTATGATAAAAGCAAGGCAGCCGCTCAGCACTTCCACACAACGTTTGCTGTGCTTCGATCCCGATCCATCTCCAAGGGACTAATCCCAAAGGTGTTGCACTGCTGAAGACGTCCAGGTATCCGTGTCCTCGAAGGAAATTCTCCTGGCAAAGCACCAAAGCTGGCAAGGTGCAGCATGGGGGTCTCCTTTTTCTGTTTTCAATGACACATAACAAATAATAGAGATTGACTGAATTGACTGATTGACTGAATTGTCTCTACAATCTATGCATCAAATCTGAAGACCATCAAAGCCCTCGAGCCAATTACTAGTGTCCTGATGGAAATTTGTGGAGATCATCGGCATGTAGATCTGGAACTTACCCAAAATAGCATGCACCCGGTTCTCGCTAATAAAAACCAACTCTCCCAAATCCCTCCAGCCTTTTGGGTGACAAGCCTGGCGCATGTTCCAATGTTGAAGTTCCATTTGAATATCAGATTTGGAGACCAAAATGCTGATGTCACAGCAAAGACTCAAAGACAATGTGACCCTGTGGTAGCTCTCAGAAACTCCAACTCTGGTTGACAAAGAACTGAGATGAGAAGTCCAGGAATAAAAACAAGACCTGCAAAAAAGTCGCAAATTCTACGTTTCACCTGGCCATCTAACCTTCGTTTTGCCATGACTTCCCCATATTTCATCCTGTTCCAAATCATTCGGATTCATTTCCTTCAAAGCTTGACATGGACAGCGTTAATGTTAAAATCTGGACAGGAGTACACTGAGTAGCTCATCAGGACCAAGTTGAAGATGGTGTTGCCTAGGAGTTCACACGGTGATTCAGCAAGCCTGGTAGCAAATGACAGCTAGTTGCTTTACGCACATGTCAAGTTTCAAGCCTTTCCGGAACACTCTCCTGCTGTTATTTTGAATCGCAAATCGGCAAACAGTGAATACAACATCATTTTTCAATATCTTTCCAACTGCTCTTTTTGTTGTGAGGCACCCTCAAACACTCTCATGAAAGGCTTCGATTCCGCCAAGGTGCAAAAGGTAATGAAAAAGTTGACAAGGAAGAGCCAAACATCTGCAGTGTCCTCCCAGCGAATCGTGCTTCGCGATTTTATACCAACGTGGTCAAAGGGATCTTGACATGTGCTGTGACATCTATGCAGCTAGTAGTTCCATGAGGGTCCTTGCGGTGGTAACCCGCACCGTAGGCACCATTGTAGACCCTGCCTGTCCGGGTGTACAGAGCTGCCTGAATGCCTTGATACTTTCTTTGCAAAGCTGCTTGAGGTTTCTTCATAGACGCATTGGGACATCACATCTTTCCTCCATGAGGGTGAAATGTCTGAAGCCCAAAACTGACGCTACCGTCCTAATGGAAATTGAAGACAAAATGAATCTCAATTCTGTCAGAATGCCAACTCCACTCTGACAAAGCTTTGAATGTGTCAAGTCTTCGTGCCGGTCACCTCCTAACTGTGCGTTGATGATGGTCATGATAATACCCTGTAGGATCCTCAGACATGGAAACGGATCTGGTGGGGAAGCCTACAACGAAAAGGATTGCAAATATCGACCATTTCTCCAAGCTTTGCTACCAGTGAGGAGCTCACTCGCACAACAGCACCAATCATGAAATGTCACGGCCCGAAGTATAAACCTTGCTTTCACTTGGCATTGTGATAATGCAAACCCCGAAACGTTCTGTAAACGCAAGGGTCTGGGTAATATTATCTCTTGTGCTAAGTTTAATCCTGTCTACCGGTTCGTACGAAGTCTTGAAATGATGCCTTTGTTTTCAAGTGTCGTTATCGGTCCACCAGCACTGCTTCCAGCAGCCAAATATGGCATCACCACAGTCCTTCAGTGTGAGGCTGGGGCAAGACATCCGCGAGATAGTTCGCATCTCAAAATAGGAAACTGAAAATGCTTAAAGAAGTTGTTGCGAGAAGAAAACTTATGACTTTTGTGAGAGTGGAAACCATCTTCCAACCAGTCATAACATATGCTTATTGCCATATTTCTATGCCATCGCGATGTTGACATATTGTTGCATAAAGAAGGCAAAAGTATGCAAAGTTGTGTCTGAGTTCAAACCATTTTCGTTCAGGATGGGATTGGAAGATGGGCAAGCTGTGGTAATCCAACAGCCTTGAGGGAAGTCGGAGATTGTTTCTCTCACACATCTTGATCTATGTACTTTGCGATCATCTCATTCAACTTGTTGAATCAGCAACCTTCTGACTTGTTCTCCAGCAAAAGATGGGCTGACCATTCCTGAGAAAACCTGAACCAGTTTGGATCTTACTTCGACCCTTGATCAAATGCCATTTTGCCCGGCTGGCCTTTAATGAAAGTTGTAGCAATTCCTGAGGCCCCGTGCGCATTAAACACCATATTCAACAAGTTGATGCCAATGAACCACATGGCCACCTTCCAAGCTACTTGCATTCCGGTTTGGTGATAGGCGGTGCATGCACAACGGAATCAGTGGGAAATTTCTTGAATTTGCAGAACTGCTTTGGGGAAGCTTTCTCCAGAAGTCTCTGATTGTTTTGCAAGCGAGGTAGTCGGGTGAAAATAAACCACATTTTTTTTCCAGCAGAAAAGTGAGGAGACTTCGGGCTAGACATGTGGCTTGAAGAACTGTGAGAGCGGCAGTTCCATGTGGAGTTGAACAAACCCGACAGAATGGCAAGTGTGGCAAGTGCATCTGAAGCCTCATCATATGATTTTGAAAATAAACCAACTATCCAACTTGTGAATCTCTGAAATTCAACAAAATTTCCTGACTTCAAAATCTCACTAGATCCAGGGTCAACTGTTCAAACACAGTCTCGAAGGTACTCACTGCTCACCCCGACCTCGCCGAGGCTTTTCCTGGTGACAGAAAAGGTGGTCATGTCACTGCTGTGTCGTGGAGATGGTCTTGCACTCCATCACTGAACCGTTAACACCTGAAGCAACTTAGTTGCACTGCACATCCTTTCTGAGTTTTGATATCTGATGTCGAAGTGCAACAAATATCAACTTCAAACCATCCTTCAGTGCTTTTTCAAGTCTCATCAATCTCAAAATCAAGCGATGTCCATCCACTCCCAAATCCGCGGGCAGGCGGTCCATTCGTTGATTCTCACCTCTGCTCTGGTGGTCTGAAGGTTGTGCCAGAAGACGTCTGATGGTTCTGAGCGAATCACCTCCACCTCACCGATGCAAATTGCCAGTCTGCAATGGGAAAGTGAAAGTGTAAATTGAGAAAGTGCTCCAAAAAACTGGATGAGAGAGCATCATGGAAAAAAACATGATGCGTTTGTTACCAAGAACCTCTTCGATGGTTGGTCCAACTTCGTCCCAATCAGGTTTCTAAACCTTTTGAATCCTGATCCCTGATCAATGCAAATCCAACTGTGAAACAGTCTTCATGATAATTGGATAATTGTCAATTCAAACCAGTTGAGGTTTTCCTTTCAAAAGGAATCATTGTTCCGACAAAAAAAGTGACCGAATGAAATTTGGGAAACTGATTCATGATTTGAACAAAGATCGCTTGAATTAGTGACTACACCCAAATTTCCCGGTGATTTCAGCGGCCTGGATCTCCTTGCCTTTGTAGGAGAACAATGGAGGGCCATCATGCTCGTATTTCTGCATGACGAGGTCCTGGGACTTCATCAACCCAATCAGCCCACACCTTTTCCAGTGGAATCCACAATTTCTGAACTGGATTTTTTTAGATCTTTTCCGTGTACTCCACAAAGACGAAACAGTGACACAAAATCATGACATTCACATTGAAATGGGGATCATTGAGTGGCTCAACCTTAGCACAACTAAAGTGTAAAGGGTCCGCTCTGAGCTTCCCCTGCTCCTAGTGGTCAAACTTATAGGATCTGCACCAGGGGTTTGGTGTAAGAAAGCCGAAAGTGAGCAATGGTCTGACATACAGGGAAAGACGCAGGAATCAGCTGAGTTTTTAGAAGCAAAAGGCGTAGGTATGTGGATCTTTTCCATTCTGCAGAAGCATGCTTACGACCGATCCCTTAACCATTGCGCTCCATCTTGCAGCAAACGTTGTGATACTACCAGCTTATTACCTATGGGTACCATGGTTGTGGCATCTTTTGTCATCTGTGCGTCTTTGAGATATCAAGAATGAGTTGAGGTGTTCCAAACATCGGATGAAACAAACATCGGCATGAAATCCATTTGAAACCAGCAGGCCCTGGATGTAGCAATGTCCTTGTCAGTGTTGTTGGCGAAGCACAGGAAAACGTGGCCTGCGACGGGGCAGTGACTGGTATCCAGTCTCAATTCACGCCATTCAATACAAAGACTTCATTTAGCTGCTGAGAAATATCCAGGCAATACCAAGCATATACTAAGCCCTACACTCAACAACAGCATCCCTTGGTACATCTTCCGGTATCTCCACAAGGTATCTACGGCAGCGAGGCATGAAATCTACCACCGCCTGAAGATTTCATTTCTGCCTTCTCAAACCAGCTTCGAACCTCACTGACTTGGCAAACGAAAAAGCACACAGCTTTTAGGCTCTTTCAAAAGAAGAAAAAAGCAATGCAGCAATACTGACATTCGAAATGAAGGGTCTTGATTCTCGATTTACTGTTCCTGCAAATTGACATGCTGTATACAGACTTGTAAGGCTTATTATTTGGACAATCGTTTGGTCCGTTGGCTGATGCTAGAGTTCGTCAAAGCACTTTCAAGGAGATGTAGAGGATCTGCCGAACTTGTTGCATAAATCTATTCCCTTTATTTTTGGTTGAAGCACTGTACGTCCATTCCATCCACAATTCGAAGCTTCACAGCTACTTGTATGTTGCACATCAACAGGAATAGACACATCTGCATTCCCAGCCATAGCTTGAGCATCTAATCTTTGCTTCAAATATCCTTCATGGCGGTCTTCAAAAACAGTACGTATGTTTAAATTTCAAAGCAGGGTTCGAACTAAGACTTCGGTCTTGGTTGGTTGCATGTTATGCTCAACAAATGGAAGATGAAAGTTGGAAGTATAGGTCTCCAGCTGTATCCATCTCAACTCTTGAGCTTAGCCATTTCTTCGACTCTCACCGATGCAGGCCTTGTTACCATCCTCCTCCATCTGTGCTGCGAGTCGACGAGTTTCCTGCGATGGCAATGCTCGTTCTACCAAGGTGTGGTGATTTTTCTACACGTCCAATTTTTCCCTTCTGTGCAAAGCATTTGATTGCCTGAAAAAAAAACAGGCTTGTTTGAAAAAACCTTCGGCATTTGGAGATTTCCTAAAGATCCAGTCACCGCAAAGATCATCAATCATTAAATTGGAGAAGATGGGAAAGGAACCATTTTGGCGAAAACTGCCGTTTTTGAGAATGACAAAATACGAAAGTTGGTGCAAGAAGTCATGTGATACGATTGATATTGCCTATGTTCTTGACATATGTCACAGATCACCTTTCATACTTGTCTGATCTTTGGGACCCCCAAAATCAACTTATCTTACTCATCCCTCTATGACTCTATCCTGCTTCAAGTACCTGTTTTGCCCTTTTGTAATCTTCAAAAACCACGTCTTCAGTCATCTCCAGTCATCTCCAGGCCTCATCCACATCGGTGTTCCCCATGCCTGCATCTTTTCTCATCGTCAATTCCAAATGACTGCAAAACCTTGGCAACATTCTTCTCTTTTCAGCAGAACAAAATGAACAATTCATACAATTCAATCAAAATCAGCACTTTCACTCAATTTGTAACAAAAACGTGAGACTGTCATAAAGATTCTTGTGCGTCAGGGAGTCATTTTGCTCTCTCTGATTTTTCAGAGTGCCGGGCGTCTCAGTCATTTCATCCACGATGTCGACCCTGTCACCTGAAACTCGAGGCGAGTTTATTCTGCCATCATGAAGATTGAAGCCACATTTTTGCTTCAACTTTCCAACTCCAAAATCACAAACATTCAAACATTCCAAAGACGCAAAATTTCCAACTCCCAACTCGTTTTCCAATTTCAACATCAATGGAGCCAAGGAGCCATAATTATAGCCGATGCCTCGCTGTACCGTACACGAAATGTTTTGGGAAAAAAAACCCGGAGTTTTTTAATGTGTTGAAAGTTAAAATAAAGGTTAAAAAATGTAAGATTTAGGCACTTTATCTCCAAGGAAGGAATGAAATCAAGCTGTGCTGAGCTCTTTGGAACAGAACCTTGCCCGCAAATATGGCCATTTGTTCCTGCTGTATCTGAATGTTGTTGTTGACAGGGTCGCAGTCAACAACACAACCTTGCAACTGCAGCTCCATGTGAAACTGCACCCTGTTTCCACTTGGAAACTCCTCACAAGACATGGCAAGTATGTCGAAACTAGTGAAGGAATGCATCTCATGGATTCGAACTTGTGCGGCATCGTTGATCACCTGAAAATTGTGAAACAAAATCCTTGGCCAAATTTCAGGAGTCTCAATTCAACCCTTAAGGACTATAGTCACTACATGGTTCTCCTTAAACATGGCAATGCTGCCAAAGTTACTCACACCTTCCACTTCAACGTTTAAACCACTCCTTAAATCGAGAGTCTGCATGCAAGTCTGTTCGAGGAAACGAAGCAAACACTGTCACCACTCGTCTTTTGGATGTATAGATCAAACCAATTTGTGCAAAGGTTGAAACTGCGACGTAGATTTTTGTTTCTACGGCCTGAGACACTGAAAATGAACTGCTGCCAAATCGCTTTTTCAGAGATTCCTGTGCCCACTTTTTGATCTCTACCTGACCATTGGTCCATCCCATCTGATTTCAAAATGGAATTTGCACAAATTCCCTTTAAATGATCTAGAAATTCATCAGCTGCAACAGGCCTGTGCTTCGTCAATTACGAGGTGATGGGATGCCAAAATGTTGGCACTGCACGAACCCAGTTTCAAGTTATGCACGCAAATTATGTCAAATAAATTTCGTCCTCGGGTTTTTCATGATTCCCTGGCCTCATTAGTGGCATCTTCCGGAAAACCTGTGTGAGCGAAGCAGGTGGGTAAAATGGTAAAACACCCTAGCATATCACAGGGTGCTTTTAAGCTTCAAAGAAACTTCAATGCGAAAGACGGGTCAAAAAGGTATCAAAATGTATAAAACTCTCAAATCGAGACTGACTTGCCATTGTGAAATTCATTTCTGCAACAAAAACTCACCACGTTTCGAGATCCAGGATCGGCCTAGGAGAGCCAAGGCAAAGTCGCACATGGTGTTGTTTCTCTGATCGAACCTCGAAGTACTCGATTTTTTGCCCATCACTTGGGTGTATCCAAATTGATCCAAGGATTTGAGACATGGATCTATTTGCTTCTGGATTTCTGGTGGACCTCTGTATTGAGTTGAAAATTAATCATAGATCCTGAAATTGAAATCCAAAAAATCCAAACTTTCATGCGCAAAGCCCAAAGCTGGAAAAAGCTGATGTGGGAAGATGCACCAATGCCTAACCAACAAAACATCCTCAGGAGGATGCTTGATGTTTCTATTTCCAAAAAAAATTCTTGGCTTCAACTGCAATCTTTGGAAGATGAGGCTGCAAGATGTGAGCGACAATGGAGCCCCAACAAACAGCAACCATTTCCAGCATGTACAATGTAGGGAATGTGTGGCTCCATGGTTTCACTCTCTATCTTGCACATTCTGTGCAGGTGGATAGATACGCATGTTTTTGCGCTCTTGATTTTTCTCAGGGTATCTGCCTGAATCCGGGTGTGTACATTCAATCTTGATTTATTTGCCCATCTGATCTGTCTAATCGTCTAATCGCCGTTTAGTTCTATCCACTTGGATTGAACTTCCCAAAACCTCTGCATGGCCAATCTCTGAGTCTGAGAAACTTCTCTGTCCACCACTTCTGCAGCTTCACGAAATATGCGGACACTGCGAACAGCGCAACATACCTTGGGATGAAGAACCCAACGACCAAATCAAAGATGCGAGGCACCAAAACACTCGATGCGAGTCAACGTCTCTTTCACAAAAGGCACGCTTTTGCATTGCCAACCAATTATGGTCATGATGAAACTCATAGGAAGGAGGTATTCTTTGTAAGATTTCCAACGACATACAAAACACAATGGCTTGGAATGGTCCAAGAACACTGGTGTTCCAGTGTCACTTTTCAGGGGAAATTTCCATGGACATGGGATGTCCAAAAGATTTGAATCAACTGATCAAGTGAAATTTCGCCAAGGTACAACCACGCCAATGAGATGGCACCTGGCTCCACCGGGGGTCTTCCACGAGTGGGGCACTTTCAAGTTGAAAAATCATTTTGGGAGCTGAAAAATGGTGCAAGTTAGATCAGTCGTGTGTAATATTGATATATCACATTTGTTTATGCCTTTCAACAAATCCTGAGACTATTTCTGACCAAAAATTTGCTTGAGCAAAGGTATTTTGGGACACCACCGCAGTCGACATCCTTTGGAGTATGACCCGGCACATGCAAATGTGTCCAACTATGACGCATTCAAGATATGCTAAGAAAGATTCATACTTTAAGCCGAAATCTTACCTGTCATGTACATCCATGCACTCATGAGCAAATGCGTTTCAACAATCATGCAATGTCGTCTCTACAAATGAAATCACAGGCATCTATTTGTTTCTGACATGAGGGGTGTCTGTACTTCCTATATTCTATAGTTATCTATGGGTGCACATTGAAATTTGTGTACATCTGCAAACATCTAATGAAAATCAGCATCAAAGCTGTGCTGCCACGTGGCGCGATCGTGCGTATTGCTTCAACGCTTCAGTTGAATCCAGCGGGGATCTGTGAGGACATTGCCTTGGATCGGCAGGGGTTGATGGGTATCTTGACCCAAACATAGGGCCCACCGGAGCACTCTACATTTTCTCTAAGGAAAAAGGTGAATCTTTTTGACCTTTTTTTCTAGGGGAGAAGTTGACAGACCCACATATCTTGTTCTGTTTTTGGATATGACATTACAGGGTTGGACATTTCCAGCCAGCGCAAGTCAATGTGTGATTCCTGAATGGGATAGCTTGGGTATGGCAAACAAAACCACGTAGTATTCCAGTTCAACGCTAGTAACGCAGCGGTCCTACTAGTAGTCCACCAGAAACATGTCATACATCCCTTTTTGTTTCCCTGTATTTGACTGACTTCGCCGAGTCTCATCATCGGGCTCACAAGCACAGCCGGCAGCGTACTCTTTGGCATCTCTGTGATCGAAAGCCCCTCAACCAATGGAAAAACATGTTTCGGAGTGGCTGGTGGAACAGATTTGTTCCTTCACGATAGCCATCATGAACGTGTGAACTGATATGTTTGCATCTTCAAAGTAGGGAAGACAAGCGACCAAAGTCAAAAAAGATGCCGACACCCATTTCAAACAATCAACTTCCACGTCTACTGCCACATCTCTGACTCGAGTTCATCATTTTTCAAAACCCATTCACCATGGAATTCCAATGGTCATCGACTTGGCTTCACCCAAACGGCAGACTCCTGACCTCGAACAAACGGTCGGATGGCCCCTTGGCACTTTGCACAAAATCTCCGCTGTCCTTGGCTGCTGGGCAGTTCAGTGGCTTCAAGATATAGGTGTTTGAATTGAAACATCTGACACCCTTCAACTTCACATCTGAAAAATCATCTCTACATATCTCTACATTCTGACAAAATCTATGCTATTTGGTAAAGCTCTTGCGACTTTCCAAAGTCTAAGGTTCAGGAAAAAATGCACAAATATGTTCGATGTGGGGTACGTGTATTCCATGGAATTTCATACCGAATGATCTTGCAAACATTTTCTGCCAGCAATGGTATGACTCCTTGGCACAAATCACCAACACTTGGCTGCGTAAACTCAGTCAGTTCGAGGTGCAGTCATGTTCCAGAGGAACATAGCCGCAATCACTGAGATGAAGAGCACGAAAACTACACCTGAGTAGCGATGAAGTACTTCTTGGGAAAAATATTGAAATGTATCCAGTTCAAGGTTAAGGCTCTAAGGAAGAGCTGTGTTGAAATGTCAGTTGAACATCATGTATGGAGATCATCTTCTGCCCATGTCAGACCCTGTCGAAAAAAAATCAATGCGCAATAAAGGCTTGACGTTTTTGAACTTTTCTGTAACTTGGATTGACTCATAGACTCATAATGACTCATACGTCACTTCGAGCAGCTTCGATAGAAAAGAGCGAAGCCAACACCCAAAATGTTCTCCTTGGCTAAATCGACCTCAAGTGAAACAGCTCCAGTGCTGTGTTGGACGTGGTCAGTACACCAAACACTTCAGTAAAATCCCTCAGGTACATGGTATGATCACTTCAGGTTGTCCTAAGCTTTTGGTGTGAAAGGATGCGGAAAAGGTTTCTTCTCTCATTTGGCTGACCTGTACAGTTCAGTCGAAAAACTTCGAAGGGAAGCATACATTCTTCGGGCAATCTTACACCCTCTCAGATCTGGTTTTTGCGGGTCGTCAATGCACAATCTTAACTTCCGAATTTGGCCGACAGGGAAGACATTTCATGAACCAAGGAGCCAGAAGAGGGTAACGTATTCTGGGCTTCTTAGAGCTCTGAAGATCCCAATTGTGCACCTTCAAAGGAAGCTATGTGGCAAAGGATGAAAGGAACTGCAAAATGTCCAGTGTTGTGTTCCAACTTGTTGACGACGGCAGAATGCAAACAAACCATGTTTGGGTGACGTTGTTTTCATCGTGAAGAACTGATATGTGGGGATACTTTTGCTAAAACGGTGGCTTATCTTGCATGTTCCAAATGCAGCACTCATATATCTCAAAACGTCCCTCAAAAGTGAGAGAGACGACAAAGTTTTGACTCGGAAAAAAAAACAGCTCTGCAACTCATAGCTGTTCTGGTTTTAGTAAAGCTATGAAAGACGGAAGGTCAGGTATGTTACGGTATGTTTTATGTTTCCCGATTGATCCCACCTTGCTCAGGTGTCTGTGTTTCAAAGCCATGGTGATGTTCACGGCATTCTCTTTGTACGAAGGGTTACTGGCCGGACTCTTCAAACACTGTGGTTGAGAATTTACAGCAAATGTCTTGGTAAGAAGGCAAGAAACTGGGTCTTCATTTTGAGCAAAGAATGT
The DNA here is from genome assembly GCA_000507305.1 of Breviolum minutum Mf 1.05b.01. NCBI lineage: Eukaryota > Dinophyceae > Suessiales > Symbiodiniaceae > Breviolum > Breviolum minutum. The sequence continues at coordinate 25,502 of DF243834.1, read as the reverse complement.
CACATGGTGACGTTCATTTTTCTGTCGATCACTAGCGTAGTCGGAAAATCACTAAATATCTCGGATCTGTCGCGTGATTCAGGAAAAAAAGCAATCTTCAAGGAACCCGAATTGGGAACATTTCCACAACCATTTCTGAGTTTGCAAAAGTCACGGTTTCTCCTGCCACCCCCACAAAGCTCCTTGAACCCCTGCAGCAGTACACTACTGCTGTCAGTATCAGCAAAATGATGATGCTCAACAAGGTCTTGGCATGGCTGAAAACCCAGGGTGCTTCTAAATGTGTGTCCAATAGATTTCGTCAATGTGACTTCCTAAAATGATACACTCATCTTGGAACTCTGATAGGTTTGGTAGGTGTAGTTCATGGTGTCAAGCATTCCGAGTCTGCGAGATATCTCGTTGATAGCCCCAAGCCACACCGCTTAAAACGAACATTCATTCCAGTTCAAGTGACTCCAAACCCAAGTGGATATCCATTGGAATGCTAGGACAATCTCCAGAAATGCCGGACGTGGTTTATCTGGCTGGTGCTGATTGGTGAAAAAACAAAACCCACCTACGGTCATGGAGTCATGTACAGGTTCCTTTCTTCATTAAGCATCCCTAAGCACCAGCCATTTGGTGGGATCGGCACAATCCACAGCACTTTTTTGATAGCATGATTCCCAAAGACATTAGAGTCACAAATCACAAATCCTTGAATGTCTCCCACTGGGGTTCTGACGTAGAAGACCTCGGGACATTCAAGGAGACTGGATTTTCCAACCAACGTGGATTTTTACGTGGAAAAAAACAACTTGAGTCCTTCTAGCGAATCAAAATCTTTGACTTTTCCAGGAAAATTACCATCTCCTGTATTGATACATCCCAGCTACTCGACTACTTGTTGAGTCTAATCGCAGAATCGTTGTGGCTCTGAGTCCATATCCCTGGGAACACCCTACACCCGAGGCCCATCCAGTGGATGTAATGGCAAAAATGCAGGAAGTCCCGTCCTGTGGCATTGGTAAATCAGCCGAAAGTAAAATCCAAAAATAGAAACACGATGCAAAAAAATGGTAACACAGGTATTTAGATGGTATTTAGTATTTTTGGTCCATTTTGGCTGCACTTTCTTTGACACAAAAGTGCAGTATTACTAGCTGTTTTTGTTGCCCGTCTGTGTTGGCGCTGAAGTTCCATTGAGATTTCCCGAAAATCTGCCCAACCTTGATGCAATATTTGTTCCTGTTGTCATGTTCTCCATGTTTCGAAAGGTAAAAACAGCTGCACATCCCCAAAATGGGTTGAAACGATGCAACCATCCTGAAAGTGAAGGAATGCACTCAAAATATTTGTGCGCCTTCTTGAAAATGTTGCAGTCGTTTCTTGTGAAACAGAACCAGAAATAAAATCACTTCGAATCTTCAGACATGATCTCTTGTGCTTGCCAACAACCTTAAATCTTCTGCAAACATTCGTGGGTATCAGCTGTAGGTGGAGCTCCTCGCTAAGGTAGAACCCATGATGACATTGTTTGCAAGTGCTCTCCGTCCCGCACCATGCGCAGGCTGGCAGGAGTGAGTCGGTGAAGGACGCGGGTGGAAGATTAGATCGAAAAGAAGAAGTGGTTTATGACAAATCTCGAGGCCACATGCAACGATGAGAAATACCTCATATGACTTGTATGATTCCATCAATCAGGAATATCAAAGAGATCCTCTCATAATAAGTGAACGAAGTCTGCGGTTAGCAATTCAACGGCGTTTGCCTTGGATCCGAATTGAATCAACGTTACACCACTTCTCCTGGAAGAGATGCCAACCATTTTAGTAGAAATTATAGATCTATCAGTAACATTGGAGTATATTGTTTGGATAGTCTTATGGAGGACAAGGAACATAAATGATGGATGATGGTCCTTGAGAGTATCTAAGTCAGCCTCCTTTCAGCCCATACTCAATGCCTCACTGTCAGTCACTTCAAGAAAAAGACATCCATTACTTACCACTTTTCACAACGATTGAAGCTTTGTGAAAAGCGGCAGAAAAAGCAGATTCAGAACTATTCTCTCCAATCCCTAATTCAATGTCAACCAATGAATGTGCCTGTGACATCGCAACGCGTGCACAAGCGGTATTCAGGATCCTTGGTGCTTAGTGTCAGGTTGAAAGGATTGCAGAGCATCCCTTGCGTGATAAGTTGATCTTTTGTTTCAACCTTCTGTTCGTATTCCCAGGAGACTGGATGGTCTGATTCCAGTAATGCTAGGCGGTAGAATAATTCCTATACAAATCAATCCATCTGGTTTCATTTCTTTGCTCAAACGAGTCTTTGGGGAAATTCGAATTCCAAGCTCTGTCGAAATTTGAGGCACACAAGCACCTGAGCTCCCTGGCGGAGAAAGCATTATCAATGTTACCTTGAGAAGCAGCGAAAAAAATGGTCAGAAACATAGAAAATCATCGCGAGACGCTTCAATGAAAAGTGGTGCAGAAAAGACGTGTTCTGAACCACTTAGGTAGCTGGTTAAAGTGATGAAAATGATGAAAGTCTGAATTCTCGCCAAAGGCATTTCAACTTTTTAAATTGCCCCCGTTAAAAGTGAGGTGTCGTCGAAGAGGCGGACACGAGTCTAGGATGATGAAAGAGCATTTTTCACGCATTGAGACATATCAACATCTTGAAAATCTTGTCAGTCTTTAGAAAGTGCCACTTGTTGCGCCTATTTGGGCAAGCAAAAATTGGCATGGATTGCACGGCTGCACATTTTCTCCTTCACTAAGTGCCAAAGGATTGGTGACTAAAGGATCTACTGGTCCTAATGAGGTAGATAATGTTTGGGAATTGTTTGCGAAGTCTGAGATGATTCCATGAAGGGAAGATTTCAAGAGTTTGCGATCTCAATCCTGCCAAGGTGCTAGCGGAACATTCAGCTGCTCTTTGGCAGCTAAATTGACATGGAAAATGCCTCGGAGCAAAGTGAAGGTTCAGAGCTTGTTGATGCAGCCACCTAGAAATGTACTAAGCTTCCAAGGATCAAACCTCACTAAAATGTCTCCTTATATTCCAGGTCAAGTCAAATCATGAAAATTGGGGTCTGAAGCTTCATGTTACCATGTTTTAATACCAAGTTTTATTCTTGTGGTGCCCCGTGCCATGCAAGTACCGATGACACATCAATGTCGAGACACAGTTCCGGTGCCAAGTATGGGCACTCCTGCTGTATGTACCCGACAAGATGGATGATTTTGTGAGAAGTGGTGGGAAGGAGTCAGAGACTCTCAAAGATTACAAAAAAAGTCTTGGACTTTCATCTCCATTCCATAATTCCTGGTGAACTCGAGATTTTTTGAGGGGTGCGCCATGTCAGCAACGTGGGCCAAAGCGTTTTCGAGGTGGTGCCCTTGAAATTTTATCAGTCTAAAACGGATCCACCAATTTCAAAAAAATCAGATTTCCAACCAAAGGTGTGCCAGTGCCTCTTGTGACATCTCCACATTGTCCAGTGAAGAAACGAAAATCACCACTACTTCAAAGAGAATAACAATCATTCAAAAAATATAGCAAATGTCTTCATTACCTCACGTTACCTTCACACCTTCACTCTAAATGAAGGACTCTTAAAAACATGCTTCAACTGATTACACACGCTCAACACTCCCAGGCTCCTCTGGACATTCCATCTGATGATAACTGATGCTACAGTTGGTGGAAAGTTTCTGCTCACCTCAGATTTATTTGTGCGCAGCTCATTGGGAACAAATCCAAGATTTTCGACTTGAAACTTTATGGGATCAACCAATCGGATCACTGGATCACCCAAAATGATTTGAGATTGCAAATCAACCTTTCCTGCAGCAAAACAATTGGTACTTTCTATTCTTCATTTCCAATGAACAAGGTAGTGTTGAAGTCATTGAATGTGAGCAAACTACGGTTGCTAATGAAAATAATGCTTTGTAGGGAAGTTCTAATTCCGCTTGACCCACAAGTCGATAGCAATTCCAATCTTCACATCTAATCTAGGTGAAGATACCTCAAATGCTTTTGACACAGTGATGTGAAGATTTGCTTCGAGGCCTACAGAGTGGGAGAAAAACAAAACCTGGTTCCATGGGAGTTGGATGTCCTGATTCTCCAGGCGAGTAGCATGGTAAGGTGCTACCACTGAAGGGTTCCCATTCGAGACCCTGCAACTTTGCCACCACACCACAATCAGCTGGCGCAGTGCGGCAGTGCGGTCAGCGTTGCGAGTTGATGTTGGGAGCGCTTCCAACAAGGAGCGTGAATGAAAACGTTGAGGAAAACGTATAGAACTTCAAAGCTTTACACAGATTGTTGTTTCGTTCGTATCTTTGATTTCTCCCAAGAGTTCAATCGTTTCTGTTCAAGTGAAAAAGATGTGATCAAACGTTGTAGACAGCTTCATCTCGTGTCTCCCCAGCACCTTCATCATCACCTTTGAAGATCGCTTCCTAAGACTGCAGAAGCCCAGAAGTTATGACAATCATTGTACTTAATCGATGGACGACTACTGTACTAAGCTTCACAGAATATATTCAAAATCTTCACTTTTTGTTCTTCTTGCTTTCAATGAAGCTTCAAGCAAAAGTCCGATGTTAATTTGATGTCTCTATCTTCAATGTTGATCTCAAACTGTCTAGTTCCTAGTTCAACAAAGATGGAACAAGAAAAGCGATGTATCAAAAGGGGTCTTTCCATCTAATTCGGTGAGTGAAAGGAATACATCTTCACGGCTTTAACTGTGAAGTCTTTGTCGTTGATGATGCTGTCCAAGTTCCAGCAAGCGGCTCCCTTCGTCTCTTGCCAACAGCCAAACATGTATCAGGAAAAATCCAATTCCCATACGATACCAAGTTGTACGTGAAAGATCGTTGAACACAATTTTTCTTGCCGAATCATAAATTCACAAAGCAAACATGTCAGACCTTTCTAAAAGGGGCTGCATGATAAAAGCAACATCAAATTCTTGATGCAAAAACATCATGAATACCGAATACCTAACAGAACACAAACATTTTGGGAGAAAATTGAGGTTGTCAACTATCCGCAGAGCCGCACTAATTTGTCCAAGTGTCGATGGCATGCATGGCCTGCAAATGTGGTAACCACATATGTTTTAGACATTCAAAGAGTCATTTTGGTTCAACCAATTCAAAAGATCTGGCAAGTGTTCCATCGTGTCATCGGTCAATCTTGAAAAAACTGAACCAAAGTCAACTGCTGCTGCAGATAACTTCAACAGTGAAACTTTCTACTGAGCTTCATGTTCTTGCTGGTATTTCAACCATCAGGTAGATGGACAACCCCAACCCTTGACAACGTGGCATCTTTTCCAGCTGGCCCGCCTTGACCATGTCCTTACCGAAGGCTTGAGGAGAGTTTGATAGACCGTTAGGCAGCTGGGAAAAGGTGTGGATGATCAAACATCAGAAAACATCTCAATACATAGTAAAGTACTAGAAGTGTACGGGAAGATACAAAGGGCTCATTATCCCAGGTGCACTGTTGAATTGAAAACAACCACTTTCAACATGACTCATACAAAATAGAGTCAAGACTGAAAACAGTACATGCAGAAACATCATGCAAACCTGTTCTATCTTTGCAATTGCATATTTACACTCTTCCTTTTTAGTGCTTGCCTTTGTGGTACACAGGATGTACACGTGTACTAAGTGCAAACAGGTTCTAACCAGCTATGTATCATATGTAGCGACAACGAAATTCGAGCAAGAGGGCTGTATGTAAATTCCACAGTAATTCATAGTGTGGATACACATCTCCGTTCGCTTGTTGTTTCCGCATACGTGGCGTTGAACTTTTCTCAACTTGCATTGGTGTCAGTGAGTAGGTCATGACTCTGCTATTTTCAAAACCAACCTATAATATGACACAACAAGGATATGGTGTTCTCATTCAAAGTTGGCCATGTCAACTAGGATTCATTTAGTCCATAGCACCAACCAGTCTGCCAAGAGACCTTATGGTCGAAGTGCTTCTTATTGCTGCCACCGAGGCCTAAGAAAGGGTTGTTTCACTTTGTGACTGAGTGTTTCAAACAGGCCAGGGGTGACGTCATTTGACAGCTCAGGCAGCTCAAGCTGAGACAGAAAAAGGAAGCCAAATGTTCGTATCATACCGCTACCCCAACAAATAGTTCCACGATCCAAACCGAAGTGAGGTCATAGTTTATGATGTGAACAAACAGTTTGATTGCCATGTTGGCATTTCTTAGTGAAGTGCTTGATATGGGAACAGAGAAATTCACCCATCAATCCATCAACATCTCGAGTTTTGGCCCCCCGCCTCGATCGGTAAGAGTGATGGGATCGACCTGGCAAGCGGTCAAGGGATCCGTGAGAATGATGGAAAAAACACAGCAAAGAAGGTGCTTCTGTGTATCCATGGTAAATATGCGTAGATAAATATGAAGAGAACTCATGGGAGGCAACGTTTGAAGGAGGCTTGCAGATCGCTGTGACTCAATACGATTGGGTGCTGTGTGTTGGTTGGTGAGGAAAACAAGCAATGAGCTTGACCATTGCAAGAAACAAATCGCCTATCTTCATTTTCGCGGCCTTATGCGGAACTGAGAATAGGTGAAGATTCATCGCATCACAAGGACATTCGTCTAGCGGACTTTAAAACAGGAATTAGGGAGCGGGTAGCTCATGTGTCCAAACACAGCATCTGGAAGACTCACATCTAAATCATCATGACAACAGCACTTAAAACTGCTTCATTTGCTTTTCAAAAATGCTTCCGATGTCATTTGGGCTTTTCCACCGATTCACCACCTTTGCTGTTTGAGTCTGTTTCAGTGGCCTTGCCCTGCGTCCGCTGCACCCACACCTCAGAAGTTCCAATTTGGAGGCTTGCATATTCTATTGGGTGTATACGACTTAAGAATTGATGGAAACAAATTGGGTGACCAAGTGGCATCTTGAACTCATCCCAAAAAATTCTACCCTGATGGTGATTTGGTTGTAGATACCTGCAACTGGTGCCGGTGCTCATCTCAACAAGAATCTCCCTTTGCCAAGCACGGCAAAATTGCAGAGCCTTTGATGCTGAGGTCCCCGTCGAAAACCAAGAGCCATCGCCACATGACTCCCCAAATCCCCGGGAGCACCCGGCAGCTCTTCAGCTGACGCGCCCGGAGCCAAAGCTTGGCCAGAAATGAAGCTATGATTTTCCGAAAAGTTGGTGAATTTCCTCTGCTTTTACGTTAAAAAAACAGAATTCTGAGAAGATTCATAGGGCTCTATTTTGGCCTACGGTAAACAACTAGAATGCTTGTACATTTTTATGATTTTATATGTTGGGGACTGATCAATCTGCAAAGGCTGGCAGGGGTGAAAGAAAACGCGCTCAGATTTCAAGGTGGATTAAAGATGTAAATCCAAACAGAATGTGTAGGTTCAATACCTCACTGTTTGGATCGAGAACTACAGTTTAAGAAGGCTTCCAGAAAGCAGTGCACCTCGGGGGAGTCACTCGGCTTTTCAGATTTCCCAGGGAGTCACTCGGCTTTTGTGTGACAAAGGCTTGCTATCCAAGATGATGGTTCTTCGGCTCTATCTCTACCAGGGGGAGTGTAAAAGCACTTGCTTCGGATCAAAAAAACATTGGTTTTGCTGGAATTCCAGATGCAAATTATTCCATTTTCTGCTTTCATCAAGAAATCGAACTGGATGTTTTGAGGTTTCAGAAACCATTCCACCTTCCACCAGCCTTTGGGGTAATGAATCGCCATAACTTCACTTTCACGACCCTCCACTGACTCACCACCTCTCAGTTGTGTTTCATGGCACCACTTTTCTTCTGAAGCGAAGGTTTTTTTGGGTCACAGCGGCCCCTGCCAGGTGGGTTGAAAGCGACCATGCTTCGATGTTGTTTGACACCTATAGCCTTCAAACATCCCAACCGTGGGACTTCCATAACTTATCAATTCTCAAAATCGAAAAATTCTGTGGATTTTGGCAACGTTGGTCTATTACCAGGAATCTGAAGTGTTTTTCAGTCAAAACCCATGTTGTAGCCATTATGTTTTGCACAACTAACACCACAACGAACACAACTACATTCTAAGTATGCACACATAACACGTGTGTCACCACTCTGGGCCTGTTCACCTTTTGGGAGTGCACTATGATTCCAACTGTTTGTACCTCAGCAGTTGCCATCTAAACGGGGGACTTTCATGACTCACAACGCATTGCCTGGTGGATTATTTGGATACCAAAAAAAAGTGGAGAGTGGAAGTCATGTAGATTGTTTAGGACTTGTTTGGATTCTTGGAATGTTCAACTTGGCTTTGGAATTGCTTTTAGACTATCGATCGACCATGATGATTTGGGTCTTTTGGTCTCCGAGTTTCCCACAGATTTCTTCGCGATTCATTTGTTGGTCTTGCGGATGGTGGAGAAGAACCGACTTATTTTGAACTCTCCGTAGTGGTTTCCACCCAATCCGTTTTCAAGTGCTTCGACATGACGGGGGTTTTCTATTATTTCATTTTATTCACCACCCAGCCACCTACCTTTCATCATTTGTGTCATTTGACATATCAAAAAAGCCTTTTGAATTCTTGGCCACCATACCGAGACATTTCTGATTGCACTTCCAGCATCACCTGCACATTGAGACTGCTGAGAGATGATGGATTTCTACAGGGGATTGATCGTAGCACATGATTCAGTCCTTATTTATCCACTTGATAATGCAATGGGATTGCCCAATTCTGGAGGTTCTGTCCGCTCAAGAGGGAGAGGAGCTGTTGACCATGGTCGTTGTCCATGCCTCTTCCCGAAGGGCTGTATGAACATGTCGGGTCAAAGCGCGCTTGTAGAAGTACATGATGCCTTGGCTTGACATCGATCCATCTTTCTTGGACCGTTTCTCAATCATTGCACGTTGATGATGTCAAACCTTGTTTGGGACGGGTTGCTCCTACTAACACGTGGTAAATTCAAAATGAATCCCGAAATAGCCGGACTTCATCCACCAAACCTACATTTTTGAACTCCATTCCATGGTTTACTTGGTGCAAGCGTTGAAGAAACACATTAGGCTCCGACAAATGCCGAAGAAGGCTGTAGCAACTATCGCCTGGGCCAAGCATCTGCATGATTTGAGGTGTTGCAACTTATCGAAGAGAAAAACAACCACAGGTAAACATAGATAGAACATGATAGAACATCAATCTACCTATAGAACTCTGCTTGAACTGTTTAGCCCGATTTGCTTATTGACTTCCCCCAAGAATCGGCATGCACTTCCACCTCGACCATCTGCGAGAACGACACACCCGTCTCTTTGACGGACCTGGCTGGATCAATATGAGCTCGTGAGTTGGAATTGTTCCTCCTTTAAAGGGCTTGTGGATCCTGGAAAGTTTCCAAACATTGGAAGACTTCCATGATTCATGTTGAAAAAGGATTCCCTGCAAAATGAATAAGAATAAGTACAAGGATTGCTGGTTACATTACTTTCCACCATTCAAACTAGACCGGATTCTTGCTCTTATTTGAACAAACCAAAACAACTTTAAGATGGGTACCGTACAACTGTATCATCTACTGGAGAGTTTCCTGTAGTCAACATTCTCCCGCAGTTTTCCACACCACATTCCCCTTCAAGGTTGACAGCGTGGCATTGGCAGGAAAGGATTTCTGGGCCTGAATAGGTCACACATTTAGCTGACATGATTTGTGATGATCAATCCATAGACCGTGAGAAATCTAGCACTTCATAGCTCCAGTCCTTCTACCTTTTTGTGTGTATTAAATGACTGGAATCATATGTTTTGACAAATCTTCCAGCTCAATTGTGACTTTATCATTTTCAATGAGAAAAACTCAGTGTTTTAGTGTTTTGAATCATCATATCTATCATATCTGTCATATCCACTGTTTCACCCATGCTCGGTGGCAACATGTCCTCGGATTTTTGCCAAGGCGCTCCACTAAGGTTTTACACGGAGGTGGCGTCCTGAATGGTGGTTTTTTTCGATGGATGGAAGCTTCGGAAGTGAAGTGCTTCCCTAAAAACTTCGAAGTTGATACACTTTGAATTTCAGAATCCAACTTGTACATTTGCAGATTCAAGTCACTCAGAATCACCAAGGAGACGGGGGTCATCCCCCTTTTGAATAAAAAGAATCTTCACCCCCGCAAGTCATGAAAAAAAAACTCCGTCATGGCTTCTGGCGACCCTTTGTTTTCTTCATTTTTTGGATATTTTAGTTTTGCTGCCTGTGGCCTTTGTTTTCTTCATTTATCCGAAGGAGCAGCCCTGGGTATTCCGAAAAAGCTTCTCGCAAGGAACCTTCAAAACCTTCCAGATGTAAAGAAAACGAAGGCAACGGAGCAGCTCCATGTATTGGCGTATATTCTTGTCATGACGGCGTATATGAAAAATGACGGCGCTTTTCATGCAGCACCAATTATTTCCAAGTTTTTTCATGACTGCGTATATTCTTTTCATAATGGCGTATATGAAAAATGACGGCGTATATTCTTTTCATGAGGGCGTATACTCTTTTCATGATTGCGTATATGCTTTTCATGACGACGTATATTCTTTTCATGACGGCATATATTTTGTTCATGACGGCATATACTCTTTTCATGACGGCGTATATGCTTTTCATGACGGCGTGTACTCTTTTCATGACGGCGTATATGCTTTTCATGACGGCGTATATTCTTTTCATGACGGCGTATATGCTTTTCATGACGTCGTACATGCTTTTCATGACGGCGTATATGCTTTTCATGACGGCCTATACTCTTTTCATGACGGCGTATATGCTTTTCATGAGGGCGTATATGCTTTTCATGACGGCGTATATGCTTTTCATGACGGCGTATATGCTTTTCATGACGGCGTATATGCTTTTCATGACGGCGTATATGCTTTCCATGACGGCGTATACTCTTTTCATGACGGCGTGTACTCTTTTCATGACACCGTATACTCTTTTCATGACGGCGTATATGCTTTTCATGACGGCGTATACTCTTTTCATGACGGCGTATATTCTTGTCATGACGGCGTATACTCTTGTCATGATTGCGTATATGCTTTTCCATGAGGGCGTATACTCTTTTCATGATTGCGTATATGCTTTTCATGACGGCGTATACTCTTTTCATGGTGGAAACTTTACGACCTAAATAGTCGAAGGATCACTGACCTGCAGGCCTCTGCCAGAGCAGATCCACAATCAAATCAGAAAACCCTGTATGCAAATTATTGAAATGCAAAACGAGTCAAAAACTGCAATCACTGATTTATGAATTGGTTTGCGGGTGTGTGGTGCAAATCCTGCAACCGTAACGGTGACTAAGCGGAATGGCACCACATGAATTTAATCTGGACACAAAACATGCAAGTAAAGGATAGCGGTGCTACCTGCAGTCAACGATCATGCCCATTAGCACGAGCGTGAATATCAGTCATACAAGCGCAAATACTGAGCCACTGAGATACAATCCCACAAAGAGAAGCAGCATTCGACAACGCTTGCATTTGAGAACATATTCCGACAGTGTTATCCCCAAAATGGTGCATACGAACATGTTGCCAATGTTCACACTGCCAGTATCTGTGAGTCTCATCTTCAACACCAGACAAACAAAAAGGGCAAGTAGCATCTAAGCCCCCCCTAGAGGACCGATGCGAACGATCAGCGGTCATCACAGCCCCTTGCATGATGAAACGAAGAATCGCACGTGATGCCTGGGGTGGCTTTTGCAACACCTGAGTCAAACTTTTTCTGTCAACATATTCAAGATCTTTCATGTCACGCCTTCGTACACCAGCCTTGTGAAAGCATTTCCACCTCATGTCATCACGCAAAGCGTGCAGAGCAGGTGCTTGGCATGCCCACAAATCCTCACGGTGAGCGGTGGTCATGTGAAAGAAATGAAACATCAACTCATCAACAGTGCATGCTTTCGCAAAAAGCTGACAGGTTTGAATCCTACGTTTTTCAATGGTTGTGGCAAGCAATGAATACACTCTTCCCTGACGATCTTTGAGCTGAGACCATGAGATCCACTCCCAGCCGTACTCCTGAAGTGCATTCCGAAAACGAACAAAAAATGTGGTATGAGGGGGATCCCGCATATTGGAGCACAAATGAAAATGAGATCGAACCACTTGCTGGAACTCTGCGTTGGTATTCAACAGTCGGTACAGGATGGAAACTTGTTCATGCAGAAGAGCTTCAGGAATGGATGAACGATGTATAGGACTCAACAAACCAAGACACACTTCTAAACAGCGACGTGTGTTCACTTTACCTCCTGCAAGCATGTTGACAATAGTCCGCTGCTGTCTGTTATCAACGGATCCACGTGAATCCCACGCAATGGCAGAGTAAGTGAGCATGGACATGAGAGCACCCAAGTCGGTGGACCGAAGTTCAAATCCAACATCCAAACAAGCAAACCGTCGTACTATGCTAAAGAACTTTTGCAAATGCTGCTCCCAGTGGCCCGAATCACCCACACAAACAGGCGGAACACCAGTGCCAGGTAAGCGAAAATGACCTCCCAAGGTCTCAAGCACAACAGTTCGTCGTAATTGAACATTTCCAACCCAGAACGTTGGCAAGTCGGGCTCCGGGCAAGTACTGGCCCAATAACATTTCTGAGCATTCAAATCAACATTTTGGTCGCGCAACCACTGAACAAAGAAACAGTGTGCCTCATGCAACTGCTCAGCATTATTGCACCTGAAAAGAATGTCATCAGCATACTGGGAAATTGAGACTAAAGGCCACTTCTGTCGTATGGTATTGATGGGATGGCAAAGAAAAGCAGCCAAACAAGCAGGTGCAGAAGGATCACCTTGAAAGAGTCCGTTAGATGGAGAAAAAGATGAAGTCTGAAAGCGACCCTGCAATTTCCAAATTCGGCGAAGGTTAGTCCACATGGCAAGCAAGGCAGCAGCTGTCTGCTGATTTACACCACAATCCTGCAAACTCTTCGACACAGCCTGCCAAGGAAGGGAATCAAAACACTTGCAAATATCATAGGTGACAAGATGCACATGCTGACCTTCTAGTGAAGCATTTTGCAAAGACAGAAATGTAGCAGCCATTGCAGACTGAGCGGACTCCCCAGCACGAAATCCATGTGAGCAAGACGGTAAGGACAACTCAAGCACAGCATGTAAACGTTTAGCCAAAACACTGCTCCAAGCACGATAAACAAGGGAACACACAGAAATAGGCCTCAGTCCAGCCGGATTTGTCACAAAATTGACCCCTGCTTTTTTGGGTATCAAGCTAGTGACGACAGTGCGGAGACAAGAATGCCAACGACCAGCAGATGCCATGTTCTGAAGCACAACAGAAAGTGAATCCCAAAACGGGGGCGCAAGAGCCAAAAGCTCATGACGACGCCATCCATCAGCACCACAAGATACTCTTTTCATGACGGCGTATACTCTTTTCATGAGGGCGTATATGCTTTTCATGACGGCGTGTACTCTTTTCATGACGGCGTATATGCTTTTCATGACGGCGTATATGCTTTTCATGACGGCGTATATGCTTTTCGTGACGGCGTATATGCTTTTCATGACGGCGT
>DF243833.1:0-33976 GCA_000507305.1 Breviolum minutum Mf 1.05b.01 | reverse complement strand
AATTTAAAAAAAAATAAATAAATTAAATTAATTAATTAAAAGATTAAAAAAATGAAATATTTTTTAAATCTAAAACCAAAATTTATCCAATATTTTTTCTAATTTCCTTTAAATCGAATAATATATTATTTTTATCTTTTTAAATATTTTTATACCATTTATTTGTATTTCTTTTTTAATTTCTAGTTATAAATATGTTATTTTTTTATATAATAAATAGGTACCAAAGATGGTGAATTCTAAGAAAGTATAGGTTTTGGGCCTTGCGGGGATTTTCAAATATATATATATGTATTATATATACTTATATATATATTTAACTATATTTATATATTTATAGATTTTTTTGGTTTAGGCATTATAGCAATTATAATTTGGTAGTAAGCAATACGTCCGGCACCGATTGGTCCTTGTTTTTTTTTCTGTCAATTTCATCCAAGATTTTTTCGGCTCCTGACCACTGACCTCCCAGTTTTACTGAGTTCTCGACCCATTTTTCTCGATATGCCACCTGGGCAGTTCATCATATTTCATTGATGGTCATCCCAACAAGAGCTCCACAGGACTTGAAGCATACAGTTTTATGAAAGGTTGCAAGATCAACAGGTTTCTGCCTTCAAAATACATCCACAAGGGAATGGATTTTTGAAGAAATCGTATCCGCAATCTTTAAGATTCCAGATCTTTAAAATTCCAGGTGCCCCCAACAATCAAACCATCATCACCACGTGTAAGTGTGCAGGTTCCTGACAAAGTCACCTTAGGGCGACCATCTCGGTCGAATTATCACCAGCTCAACAGCTCTTGTCTCCTCCCGCCTTGGGATGGACCACTGGGAAGTTGAACCTCGGTTTCTGGGAAGGTGATCCACATCCAAACTATCCACGGCAAGAAGACCAGCCCACCCCACCTTAACCAACTGGGCTTCAAACGCCAAGGTCTCTTGAAATCGAAATTGAAGTTTCTTCCCATTCTCCAAAACGTCTACATCTCCAAGGAGTTCCACTTGTGACTCGGATGCCACAAAAAGGGCCTTAGTGCCTTTGATGAACTTGTCCTTTTGGTATGTGTCAATCTCATCTGTAAAAGTACAACTCTCATCATAGATGTCCTGCGAACTTGTGCAAAAAAAAAGATGGGTCAACCCCAAATGTCAGGTAGCTCAAATGTCACAACCAGAAATCTGAAGGTGGTGAACATTGGGAACCACGGGAACCATCACTTCCAACATGGACTCTTGGAACCCCTCCAGAAAGAAACAAAAAAGATGACAGTCGTTTCTTTTTAATGAACCTTTTTGGGATGAAACCTGACAGGTGCCTTTTACTTTGAGTGTATACATCCCCACTGCAATCGGTCCGGAGTGAAATCAGCGGTGGCCAAGAATTGCCGCTGCACGAGATCTTCTCGTACAATCTGCGCCATCTCAGCAGCTGCCAAGTTCCGACGCTTTCCATCTCCTGAAGTGTGGAAAATATACACTGGGCAGTTCCACCAAGATTCAAGCAAACAGTCCCAATATTAATCGTCATGTTTAATTCCACAATTTACAGAATCCTTTAAAATACACAGTACTGTAGATTTTCAAACAACCCCTGAAAGTCCACACTTGGAACCGCTGTGAGTATTGGGAATGTAGAAAAAAAACACTGGAGGAAAGACACATCATCCTCATGAATGATCCTCTCATGCCATCATGCCATGGCAACGCAACTCCTGCTGCGGCCGGCAACGGCAACAGCGGCTGCACCAACGGTGCCACTGCACCGCTCAGCAGAGCACGGCGGCCCAGCGAAGGGACCCAGGCGCAACCCACCACGAAGGCGCAAAGAGAAGCCTCCGTGCAGGTGCTAACTGTGGGGGAGCCTCCACAGAACAGGGTGATAGGTGAAAATGCATACACGGACTGATGAGTTACTGGATAAATGATATATGATATGTAATTATATAATATATGATATGATACGTATACGTGTGTGTGTATATATATATATATGATAGATGATATACGACGGTATACGTACCGAAATGGCCCCCTGAACACTGCTTCTTACCGTCAGGTCACCAAATCTCTCGATGAAATCGAATCTAATTGCCAAGCAACATAAAGCGTAATACCTCGTCTTCTGGCCATGGCAGTACACCAACAAGATGTAAGATCCTAGCCTTTCATCAAGCTCTCTCTGCTGGGTTGATTTTTAGTTTGGACTTTGAAGTCTTTCACTCCTTTCGATGTTGAAAGGCAATGAGTCATGCAGAGCCATTGATTTCTTTGCCTTGGGCATGTCTTGAAGCCAATCTCATCTTGCCCAACACAAGTCATGTTCAGCCTGTATGCACACCACGGTCCACAAGAAAGAATCTTTATCGCTGACACCCTAGCATCCTTATAACCAAATTGTTTTTTGTTCTCGCCGAATCATGTCCGCTTTAGGCGAAGTGCGTGGCACTCAGAAGCAGTGCCACAGCAGAAACGGCAACTGCTTGGCAACCGGATCGCTCCTCCTGAACGAAATGGATGAACTACAATGTACAGGATGATGATCGCATCTTTTTCCGTTCTTCCACTTTTTTCCGAAAATGGCTTGCCCCAGCAATACAGGTGGCCTTGACCGTCTGGTTGGTGGAGTTGCTGTCCATGTCCAGAATCTGTCAAGGTCATACGCCAGAAGAAAATCACAGCCAACATGGAAGAAACATCGACCCAAACCTCCTTCTCGAAAGCGTCGTCACTCTCCTCGCCAAAGGCTTCATGGAAAATGAACAAAATTTTGAATCGTCACTATTGCTCAGTAGGATCAAAGATTCTGTGGAAACAATTGGCCTCCGGCCTCCGGCCGCAGTAAGGAAATCCTATTAAGAATTGTAATTGTAATCTCCTTCCCCCCGCATCTCCTCAACAGTAGTATTGGAAGGTGGCGTGACCTTGGGTGTCTTGGTCGCCTTGGCCTTGACCTCCTTGGAGTCTTTCTTTGTCTCCACCTTGACCTTTGTCCCATTGGACTCCTCAAAGCTGAAAACGATTTGCACTGATTTTGGAGGATTCTTATTAGACATACTTTGTGAAACATGATTCTTCATCTTTATGCCAAAGCAAATCTATAGATATAGATTTTTCGTAGAAAAAGCTAACATAGAGACATTTCTCAATATGGAGGATTCACCCAGAAACATATTCTAAGAAAAATCTATATAACTCCATATTTGATCGTTCCTTTTTTGCAAGGACCCCTCACTCCGGCTCCTTTGGAGTGTCGGATTCCCGCTCCACTGTAGCCTGAACCATGTAGTCATGACGACATTGATCCCTCCAAGTTCTTCCCAAAACTATCATGTTGCATCAGTCATATGGAGCTGTAGCCATCTCAAAGCTGCATATTTCATGCGAATTGTGAGCTGTGTTCCCTTCACAATCACATGATCATGATATATAGCTACGGTATGTCGTGAAAGGCCTTGAAATGTCAACTGCCACAGCCGGCTGATCTCAAAAAACACGTTTTTCTTTACATCACAAGCCCTGCCACCCTGGCACCCTGGCACCTCTGCTTCCTTCACTAGCTGGTTTGCAATGTCCTCCTCTACATCATCGGCTGCAACCTTTAGCTGCTTGTCTTGCTGCCTGCAGTACTGTGCTGTGAAGACGATATAAAATGCCCAAGTGCCAATCAAAAAAAATCTCTTACAAGGTTGATTCATAGGGATTCCCACCAGAGTTTTTTCTTGGCTCCGAGTCAATGCTTTCATCCGCGCCTTCTGTGTTGTCCAAGACCCTCCACACCCACCAGAAGTGCCAGCAGAACTGCGCGGAACAAGATGGACCTTGTAACATGACAAACACAAAAGAGTGCCAAAGATGTACTAAATGCTGTAAACTCACCTGGAATGTGATCCTCTCCAAAACCTAACTCTTTTGCTGAATCATGTCTTCCCAAAAAGAATCTACCTATCTGATGTGCAACATATCCCCAAACTCTGCTGTCAAGCAACGCCATGGCGAACTTCACTACGTTGCTGGGCTCGCTTGAGCTGACACATGGAAGAATCTATTGGAAATCTCAATGAATTCTTGTCAGTCTTCGAAGTTTCACATTTTTTTACACCGTAAAGGAGCAAAAAGGAGTCAAACACCACATCCAACACATCCAACACATCCAACACATTCTCACCTAAACGAAACCTTGAGATGAGATTCCTGGGTGGCAAAACTCTGCAAAAAACATTTTCTAGCTCCGACATGATGAAACACCATGAACTACTGCTTTCTTTGAAGCTGTAAGTGCCAAAACATCCAAGCTCCACAAACTCAACAAGTGAAAATTCACAGCTACATCTCCCGATACACTCAACGAAAGAATACGGAGGTGAAGGCAATGAAAAAAAACGAAGTCTCAGAAAAAATCTGGATGAAACATTTGGAGCATATGGATGTGTTTGGATGTGCATTAAGCTGAGACGTTTCTCTCCACAGGGTGCTTTTGCCAGCTTCTAACCCTATGCCCACATTGACGAGCCCATCATGGCTCGATGGAGATGTGAAGCACCTTTGGCAAGATGTCAGTCAAGAATAGCTTCATCAATCTTGAAGCTTCAAAAAATCCCATTCTCTTTCCATTAGGAAGGGATACCAAAGAAAAACCAACAGGACACGACGTATGCCGTATGCACCTCCGCTTCACGACATGCCGCGATAAGGCCGACCGCACTGTTGAATCGACCATTCACCTTCAAAAGCTGAACATTCCAGCCAAAGGATCGATAACATCCACCAAATAGATACAGCGGGCATTCAAATAATCTCCTGGAAATCTAACAGACTACTGTAACAGATTCCCTTTTTTTCGGTACTTTTGAAGATGATTTTCCTATTCCCCAGGTAGGATATGTTGGTTGATCGCCTATCTTATCATAGTAGCCCTCTCAGAGCAACTTGTGACAAAGAAATGCCAGAAACGCCTCGACCACACGCATGCCCGGCCGCACAATCTCTCGTGAGCCAGGCTGTTGCGCTTGATTCCACCTGCAGTCGTAGAAATCTGACAGCAGAAACCACTTGGGAAACCACAGATTTTGGCTAATCAACCAACCCCACCCCAGAAACAAGGCCTTATTAAACCCTTATTTCTGGGAGGTGTTACGTTGAGGGGGGGTAGGTTGACTAGCGATGAAATGGTCAACGATGGTCAACCCTCTGTGAATATTCGCCTGTCCACTAAACCTCCAGGTGTTACACTCTTGATCTCGAGTGTCCCAACCTGGCTCCGAGACAAAAAAAACATTCTTTTCAACTTCAAATAATATGAGACTCAAAACCTCCAAAGCCAAAGATCCAACAGGTTCCAAAAAGTTCAAAAAAAAAACAAACGATCCACAAATTCAGACCTTTTCAGGTGCTGCATCCACACCAAGGCCTTCATTGTTCCTTGCACGTCTTGCAAGTGGGATTGAACTGATCAGGGAGGATCAGCGTTGCCGTGTAATCTTCTTTTCAAGAACCAGACCAGAAAAACAGACAGAAACACTTCGAAAGTTTCACTGGCTCATCCCTCAAAGCTTACAGGTGTTTCTTTCATTTCTCTTATTACGAGTATATACAGTGTACAACTTTTCGACTGCTTGCCTTCGGTCAATGATGATGGTGAACTCGGTGGGTGACCTGTCGTTTGTTTGTCAAAGCTTCACCAACTTCACCTCGCCACCATCCCTTGGCATTTCGTCGTTATCTCCCGCCTTTTTCTGGCTTGTCTGCCCGGCCTGTCAAAGAGAGAACTGGCCAAATGAGGAATCCATTGGGCAATCTGTGAGGTTCTGACCCTCCATGAAACGGGCCTGGATATCTTGGCCAGCTCAGAGTTATTACATGTAATTTACCATCCGGCCAATCTAAGGTAGCAACGAAATATCCACCATGTTTGTGGACAAGGAAGCATTTGTATCTTTCCCTTGCTATCTTAACGCTAGTGGTATGCCGAATCCCCTGTTTGCTGGGAAGTTGAGTGAAAAATCCATCATGCAACTCTGGTATCGTGCCTCTTGGAGTCATCCCCTTGCCTTGGTATTTTTCGATAAAATTTCATCCAAGGTTTGTGGAAACAAAACAAACCTTAGGCAACTTGGAGGCTGTTTCTCAACAAAAATCTCCATAAGGCTAGAAACAGGTCATCTTCACAAGAGCAACAGGATCCAGAACTGCCCATTGCTGGATCCTGGCGAGGTGATATGATTTTTGAAAGCCATGAAGCAGGATTTCCATGTTGTTTCACAGGCAACTTTAGCTACCTTTTTTGTTAACGGCCATAGAGGCAATGATTCAAGCGGAAAATGTTCATTGAGTCCAGAGTGTTCCTTGTACAAAGGCTAATAGTGTGCTCAACAAGAATTTCCATGACCTTACCTTACCATTTTATAAACCTTAAAGCAGCATGACTCGCATCTGCCAGCAATTTCATTTGTTCTAGGAAATAAACCCGTGTCCTTCCGAGCAGTTGAACCAGATTCAGAGATCTTGAGCCAAAAAGGTTCGACAAAACAAAACTTGAAAAGCAACTTGAGAAACTTTAGAATACTGTGAATATGTTTATGCTTCCAGTAGTTCCAATAGCATTATATAGCTTTAGCATGCCTTGCAGCAAAATCAGATGATGATGCATTCATTTCACTTCAATCCCTTCATCCTGACACGTAAACGCGTGAGGGTCCGGGTGCAATGCACGGTGCAATCCAAAAAGTCTTCACTTCGAAAGATGCATAGGTATCAAGGCATCAAGATGTCTCATGTTTTTTCGCATTGACTCAACTTTTGACATCTCCACTGGTGAAACTAAGCGCCCCTAAGTTCATAAGAAGCATCTCATTTCACTCTTCTTTGCACCTGGGGAAAGCACACACATTTCAAAAGGGAGAAAAGCAAAGCATGCACAGCACTAGGCACACCACCCTTTGCATTTCGAAGGGATGGAACCAGCACCTGCACACCATCCATCTGGCAACATCCATCTCCGAAGCGCTGTTGCACTCAGGGCGGCACCGACAAGAGTGGCGGCACCTGGCAGGTTTGTGTCCAAAATGGAAATGAAGAATCCATGCAAGATGCAAGGAAAACTATCAAACACTGGTCCAAGTCGTCAGAAAGACCTGCCTGAAGTTCAAAGGCAGAAGTCTGTCCCTTGACGCATTGCGGCACCAGGACACGTGAGAAGTACCTTGTATTCATTGGAAACACCAGCGATGAAGGAAGCAAAACTATGACTCTTGCAAATCTGGACTTCACAGGCTAAGACTATGGCTCTTCACGGGCTGTTACCCAGTTTTTGTGGCAGTCGGCATCAACCTGCACAGTTGCAAGAACTTTTGAGGATGTACAGTATATAGGAGCTAGTAGCATAATAGCTTTCGAATCTGGATTCTGCACACAGAACCCCTACCGCTCTTCGCTCTCCAAACATAAAAAGCGTTGGTATCTCAAATCTCACCAACTCGAACTCGCAGCTCGAGTTTTTCCATTGGTTACATCGACTTGAGATCGGCACCAAATGATGGTCCTCCATCAATTTCTTGCACTCCGAGTCATGGATGGCCTACAGTAAGTAACGTCCGATGATTGACGCCAAGCGTCAAACTGCAGTGCGGTGAAAGCGCCTTCAAGAGCCAAAACGAGGTCTCATACCTCGCCAAGGTTCAAAACTGGGATGGTGGTCAGACCACAAAAACAAGCACAACCACAACAACAGCGACAAGAAGACAACCACCAAACACAAAAAAAAGGACACATTTTCAAATTCAAAGACAAACACAAGAACCACAAGCAGATCAACGAAAATGTTCATGTGGCACACGTCATCGGTTTCGTCATCGTAATCAAATCATCGTACTAAAAAACAAAATCAGCAGCAGCATCATCATCATCATCATCATCGTCATCATCATCATCGTCATCATCATCATCATCATCAGTATCAGTGACACCATCACCATCACCATCATCATCATCATCATCATCAAAATCATCAATATCAGTGATACCATCACCATCATCATCATCATCATCAATATCAGTGATACCATCACCATCATCATCATCATCATCATCATAAATCATCAATCATCAATCATCAATCATCATCATCATGATCCGCTCTTTTTTGCCGTGACCAGATTCAAATCTATATCTTGAATGCGCGCGCCCTCAAGGAGCAAAGTGATGTCGCTTCGTGACACACTCAACCCCAAGAAGTTGCGGCATTCAATTATGCCAAACATGACTCTGGGTTACCGTAAAAACAATTTATCAAGAGGAGCCGCAATTTTGGAATGGATGGAAAAAGCAAAAGATGATGCAAGCCGTCTGCATAAGGAGGCTGGATATGGCTCAGCCAACTTTGTTTTGAAAACACCTTGCACAGTGCCAACTAACTGTTCATGAGGCTGCCCGGACTTGGCGCAGATGCCACGTTTGGATGAGCACTTGCGACAGGCGTGCCTGACATCAACAAAAGCGTACATGATGCGAGTACGTTTTCGAAACAAACAACCTTCTTGGCAAAAATCAGTGTAGTCAGAATCGACTTCACGGCGCTGCAACAAAAATTTCATTTGAGGAGTTTGCCACAACATGGAAGAATGTGGATTTTCCAGGGCAACAGCAACCTTATGACGAATGCAAAGACGAAAAATGTAAGCAGAAAACTTTAACATCAGATTACCTTTGTTGATTTTATCCTGATCACAGTCAGATAAATGTGGAAGGCCCCAAATATGTTCATTGGTTCTAAAATGTGGAGGCCCTGAACCACCCCCTCTACGAGCACGAGACCAAGTTGTACAAGGAGTCCCTAACCAAACCATGATTACACGATGCTTTTTTATCAAGTTGGTGACAAATCTCTGTAGGGATTGTTTGGTGAGATCGAACTGTGGCCCATGAAGAAAATCTATTTCGACCACAGTGGCGGCGTGACCAAGTTGAGCCCGCAAAGCCTTTGACAAATGGCCTGAACCCGAAAAAATTTCTAGAACTAACGGTTGATCGGGGCATTTCTGCACACACGAGAAAATGTCTCGGCAATACTTCCACCTTCCTCGTTTCATGGTGTCTGGCATTCAAGGTTCGAAAGCCTAACATCTGGTCTGAACTGGCTGACCCGTGGTGGATCTGATACGTGCAGACAATCCCGACTTGCTGGTAGTTCAGGGCCACCACGGCGCGTTTGAACCAAGCCGCACCCTTGTCTATGGTGAACTCGAACACTGGTTCGTGCACTTTTTTCTTCTTGCGGCATTTCGCCAACACTGGCCCCAACCATGCCATGTAGGGTTGATCGATCCATAGGTTGCCCTTGCATCACCAAAAACTCTGCGATCTTCGCCAGGCAGGGAAAAGGAAGAGGCACCCGACCTTCAGCTTGGCAAACCCGCGGGCTGCTTTCGTGGTGCGTGGCAGATCTGAGAGCGTCCTGACGTCGGATCTCATGAACTTCACCGCGGCCATGAAGGCGCGCACGTCGGCGATGTTGTGGCCTTCCCAAAACATCTGGTTCACATGCATAGTGGCGCACTCGTCCAGACACTTGAGAGACATCACTTTCACTTTCCTCTTCGGATAGCTCTCTACAAAGGTCTGCCATGCACTCCGATACGACACCTCTCGGCTTTCTGTCACTGACTTGCGTTCCAAAAAAGTTGGCCCCTTTCTGCACCTAGGGTTATACCCGGTGCGGGCGGAACTTCTTTTCTCGCTCCTCACCACGAGCCACCTTGTTGGCTTGCTTGGTCACATGCTTCTCCACCATCTTTTGACGCAGCTGCTGCCCCATCAAGTTCACGGCGGAGCTGGCCTTGGGCCTCACACCTCCACCCTTGGGAGCGGAAAGGCTTGCTCGGGGCAACACTGTCAGTCCACTCCCGGGCAACTGCTCGAGCATCAAAGAACTTCCACGGCTTACCCCTGCATGGATGGACCATCAGCTGGATTGATCTCACTTGGAATCCATCTACAACTCGTTCGCATTCCAGTGGCAAGTAAAAGAGCCCCTGCTTGTCTACAAATACGATTGAAAGTTTTGGTAGAACTTCTCCCCTTAGACAAAGCCAAAGTACAACTCATTGAATCAGTTAGGATCAGATGCTTACGAGAATGCTGTTTGGAGCTACCTGCAAGATGCTGAAGAACCCACACAATAGCTCGCCCTTCAAGACAAGGTATGCCTTCAACCCTTTCCCAAGGGCCGTTCGACAGTTGTCTCCAATCACCCTCCAAAAAACTCAATGGTACGTAATCAGTGTATAAACCCTGTGCCTGCGACAGGTTCTTGTGGCCATGCTCAAGCACCGCCAAATCCGCTGCTGCAGGTACCTGCAAAGATTCAGGATCAGGAAGTTGATTGATCTCGTCTTCAACCCCCTGCACTTGAACCTCTTCCCTCTGGGAAAACTTCCAACGATCATTGACTCTGCCAACTTGAGAAACTAGATTCACCGGCTTGTTTACCACAGCGACGCCTCTTCGCCAGGTTGAAGCATCTGTAGCAAAAACTGTATCACTCCAATGACTGTCCAAATCCCTCCTAACTAAAGGTAGCAATGCACTTGCCCAAAGAAGTTCCCTCCGAACCTGTTCCCACAAAACTGTTTCTTCATGATATTGCTTGCGAATAAAACTGTAGGTGGCTTGAAAAACACTCAAAAACTCACGACAAAGAAGACCAACAAAAGCGAAGTGTCCCACAATGATCTCCACCAGCCGCCCACTTGCCCTGCCACGTTTGAGAAGTTCTTCAGTCGCCATCTTCAGCTTCCATAAACGTTTGGGGGTAACAACAACAGAAGGTCTATCTTCCTCAAATTTCCAACCAAGAGTCTCACGACCCATTCCTGCTTCGACTTCATGCACCGGAAGACCTCGCCTCTGCAACTCCACAGATACTGCTTCAGCTGCTTGGCGAGCCTCCCCAGATGTCTGTGAAATAGCAATGAAGTTATCGACATACTCCGTGTGTATAAGCGGAGCCAGGGTTGGGGGAACTTTTCCATCAACAAAACGGTTAGAATGCCCTAATCCAGCAATGTCGTTCACCACGGCTTCATGGAGATACTGACACAACCACAGAGCATGAATCCAACCCATCGGAACAGCTTTGAGAACAGGAAACACTTTCTCATTATCCTTCAAAGGGATGCCATCAATTTCGCCCACCCCAGCCTCAATTGCTTTGAGTGGGAGAAGGCCAAAAAGGTCACGCAAAACTTCAGGCAATTCGATGTTATAGAATGCATCAGAGATGTCAACACCTGCCAGCTCGATGGGACCATGGTCATCGACCTCTATCGAACCGAAAGATGTTCCTGTTGCCAAACTGACGGGCTCAGGATCGGAAAACCAAAGGTTGGTGAGCCGTGCATCAACGACCAGTCTCTGTCGACCGGATTTCGCCCAAACACAAAACAGCCCTACCTGCTCACGACATTGCCTACGAAATTCGATAACCCCAGAATCAAACATCATACGAATGAAATCGGCATAGGTCCTACGGCTATTCTTCAAGAGCGGATCAAAATAAGGTGATTTGAGGGATGAATCGGCTTTCAGCCTATCCACCACCGCTGGCGGCAACAGGCACCATCCCCAAGGATCTTCTCCAAGGGGGCGGGCTGTGAACCTGAAATCGCCAATGACACCAGATCCACCTGCAGCTGCGCCAGGGTACTCGGCTGTCCATCGTACCCCAGCTTTGCCCGGAGCTCGTTGAGAGCTCCCTGACCAGTGACTTCAGAAGGGGGTTTTCCCAACCGTTTCACTAAAGAAAAAATCCTCTGAACAGATTGCCGCTGTGCTAATGAAGGTCGGCAATGTTTCTGCCCATCAGTGTTAGCCACGAATTCTGAACCGGCATATGTCCTCTTGCGAGAGCCTTCCTTCTGCAAGAACGAGACTGCACCTGACTCCTCCCAGAGGTATACCCCCCTGGAATCAAAACTGGTTCTGTCACCACCATAGTCATTGAGAATGCTTGACGGCAGTGGCAAAGGAAAAAACTGTTTGCAAACCCCCCCGCACTGATGCTTGAGGCCTGCAAGTAGCGGGGCCGTCCATTGCAGCCCCGAGAACTTCAATTGCAGCTACTTTGATGCCGCCGCACGCTCTTCGCGTGCTTTGCGCACCTGCTTCATGACTGAAGCTTCTTGCTCCACCTCCTTCGCCACGTCGCTCAAAAGATCTGGGGCAACCATGACTTCACCAAACTCCGTGTGAGAGCCAGTGAAGATGGAACTCTCGAACTTGTAGATGCCATCCTCATCCTTCTTGCCATCCTTGTTCCCTTTTGCCGCACCTTTGCCGCCACCATGCAGGCCCACGATCACTATAGTAGTACTCAATGAGCTGCAACCTGCGAAAGGCCACCTCGGCACCAGCAACATTGGCCAGATCAAGACCGTCGAACCGACAATTTTTCGACAATTTTCAACAAGGATTCATGTTCTGCAGCACCCCAAGAATCTGACCGAAGGCTATGAGTATGCACCCACCACTTGCGATGATCCATTGGCCCTCCACTTCTTCGATTCAAGAAGCGGATGCACCAAGCCGAAGTTCGTGGGCCAGGCACATTCCAATCAGCGAAGGGCTCCTCGATCACGGGCTAATGAGACACACATAGGCAACGAGACGTATAAGGGCAAGGGCAGCCCTAATGAGACATATAATCGTGTCAAGAACCAGTGTCATTCCACTGGTATTGCTAGCCCCTTCCATCAAGCATGGAACAACTCATTTTTTTGACATTTCCACGCCAAAAACATGTATATACTTACTATTCAACATGTCCCACTCTGGACATGTTGGGGTTTCATGCTCTGTATGGATAAAAGTATATATCCATACAAAGTCAAACAAGATATTTGTAAAACAAAAATCATGTATATACACCTGTATGTGCCCATCTTATCGGGCTGGTGGGGATAGCTCGAAGTTTCCTATACCTTTTCGAATCCAACCTTTTTTTTTCAAACAACGGGTTTTTTTTTTCAAACAATCTTTTTGATGTCTGCGCCCAATAGATCCAGCACAAAGAGATATACCACCCGATCCTCAGCTCAATTTTGGGCTCCAGGCATGGGTCGTCAACACAAAATCCAAGTGTTGGCAAATGCCATATACGAGGGTTTTGTTCAAGAAGATGGGGGCGAATGGTTATCAAGAACGGGGAGTATAGTTACCACCTGCAATCTTCGTGCTTCAAAAACTAGACGGGCATTCAAATGTGTCCGTTTTGCTGCGCAAGATGCATCTGATGACAAGAGATTTTGGACAAAGGCTTCGCTGAGGGATGCAGTAGCTCTCATGATGAAGCAACGTGGTTTGGAAATCCCTCGTACTTCGGGGTTTGTGTTTTCAGAGTGGCTCAAGGATCAGGTGGATAGTTTACACGACCTTTCCCAACGGGCCCGAAAGAACGCTTGGACCAATTGGAGACCGTTCCCTACAATCCATATCAGGACTGGAAATTAACACACCTATAATTTTTCAAAGTAAATATATTACTCTATATATTTATATATGTGTATCATATTTGAAATTAATCTGTTGATGATGTGAGTGGTTGTTTTGAAAACATGGCGATTTGGATTTATGGAAACTGTTTACTGGTAAACCTCAATGTCGTCAAACATGTCATCAGGACGAAGATTCGCAATGGCAAGGCCAAAGCTTTTCGGGTGAGATCGTCAAAAAGAATGAATCTTTGCTGTCGAATTGGGATATTGTTTTAGGATATTGTACGTCTGTCGTACAAAATCTGTATGACGGCATTTGGTGAGATAGTGAGCGAATGTACTTACTCTTAACGTACTATGACACACTTCCCTGCCCACCAAAAGGACCAAAATACCAAACAATTCAGCCACAAAAAACTCACGAACTTGGACAAATCGTGGAGTCAAATGAAGATCCGGAAACTGTTACTTGGAATATAATCCATGGCGGTACGTATATGGTGTGGGTTTTTTTCCCTGGTACACTCAGCCCATCTCTTCAAACAATTTGCCCAGGCTCAATTGCTTCGTGCAGCTACCTTGGAATTGGGTGGAGAAATTCCGGCTGCAACTTGGGTCATGTTGGGATTATATGGTTTAATATTTTCAAATTGAGAATCATGAGTGTGGTTTTTCCGCTCCACTGTGAAATTGTTGAAAGCTGAGTTTCACTTCAATGGTTCGTTTCCATTTTCAGAAATTTAGGACGATGATATGAAGGAGAAAAACCAATCACCTGATGCTTCTTGGCAGGCCAAAAACTGTATGTGATCTTTTCCACTTTGTGTAGGGACGTTATTCCCAGTAACACCCCCCGCCCTGTCCAAACAATTGCCGAACTATAGTCTACCTAGGCTGAATCTACTACAACTTCCAGGGGGGATTCTGGCATGAGCCCTGACAGCTCAGCGGCCATGGCTAGTGATGAATGGTGGCAATTGGCTCTTGGTGATGCTGATTGGGATGGTAAAGAATGGGATGGATATTGGGATGGAGAATGGTCTGATTGGTGGAAGATGGCATGGGATGGCCAGGAAGGTTGGGGTGATAGCTACCCTGAACATCTAGAGGCTGAAGAGCCCAAGGTGGAACCCCTGAATGATGCCAATCCTAGTGGTGATGAAATTGCTACTGTAAATGGCATGTTCTGGCACCCTTTCAACTCCGAACTGCATGTAGAGGTGGGTGAAATGGTCTCCAGTACCATGGGGAAAGATGGTGAATGGACTGCCCACTATCATGGAGATGATGGGAACTTCTACTTGTTGGAAAAAATTCTGAGGGCGGCGATCCCAAGAGAAAGTTGGATCCCGTGAAAATCCAATATAAGCCCATCAGCAAGAAAGGTGTTTCTGAGTTCTCTGAGAAAGCGTGGCCTAATGCTGGGTCACCTTCTGGCTCTGTGATTGTGAGGGATGCGAAGGGTCCTAGCTCGCTAGACCTGGATATTGAGCGGGAGATGCTTAAATACGAGTCTATCTTTTCCAAAGACCGCGCTTTTGTTGCTTTCCAACTCGACTGCCAGTTAGGTGACACGCCAAAGGGGAACACCAACCCTTTGGAACTGAGTGTTTTGACTGGGATGACTTTAGGTGAACATATCAGCCATGTCAAGTTTTATGAGACAACAGGCGCCTTCAAGGCCCAATTCCCTGATGACACCCCTGAAGAACTTTGGGGTGAACTTTGTGAGATTTTCAAAATCTGGCATGCCTACAACATTGACGACCCCGAGAATGTCGAGACCATGTTGCGGGCAAAGTATGCCCATGAGTATTTTGCCATTTAATGGTTTACAATTTTTGGGTGAGGTTTTGTGATGTTTTATACTCTATAGACTCGACATGGCTGTTTCGTTTTCAATTGATGGCCCCCTGATTTAAGGCACAACCTTGAATTATGTACCTTGACTGATCCGACCACTGGCCCAAATGCTTCCAAGGCAAGAACAAAACTACGAAAATTAGTTTTTGGAATAACTTCCCCCCTAAACACTTGAAACATTTCTTTTCCATGGTGTAGGCCAGCTGGACCAAGCGTAAGCGGCAGTGTGAGACCACCAATACTTTGGTGTCTGAATGGCTGCTAAATGTTCCATTCGCTATCAACGTAACTTGATTTGCAAAAACATATAGAGACATAGATGACATAGTACAATATCAAAGTGAAAACATTGTTGTGCCCATTTGATTTGAGAACATGGCGCACACACACACAACGTACGTTTCCCAATTTTCGACAGATCCGTGGCCAAGGTACAACCTCAACATGCCAAAGATGATGGCAAAGTGCCTCCGGTTCCTTGGTTTGCAAGTTCAAGTTTAGTGGCTCAATGGGATTTCAAGAACGGATACCCCTATACATCCTGGTAAAAAGGAGACACACACAAATACAAGGATGATATTAATATATGAAATTTACATAAACTGTTTGCACCAACTGTTTTTTTCGTTGTGAAAGCAAATCGTTAGTATACAGCTTAACAGCTTAACATCTTGAGGTGTGCAACATATAGAAATAGGGCCCATATGCTCTCGAAATCCTTTGTTGCGCTACTTACACGGATTCTATTGCGGTTCAAACTCGCTCCCTATTTATGTATGATTGCCTTTACCTAGGCTGAAGATCCTGATGAGATGGCTGTGGAAACTCCGGTGGAACCTACAAAAGTATGCCCCAAATAAGGTAGTGATTGGATTTATGTTGCCAAGTCTTGAGGTTGAAGTGAAGGCTGCAGCAACTGAGGCCGAGGTGACTTACCTATACCAAAGTTGATTGGCTGGGGTGTATATTATAAGCCTAATAGATTTGGTTGGGCATGTGTATATTTTCTCAACCCCCTGGAGGGCCCAGCTCGCACTACTGCCACACCAGTGCTAGACTTAATGCGCTGACCTGATATGTACATTTCACATGTGATCTGATTGGTTACTTTGTTGGGAACATTTTACCCCAAAGAAAAAATCTGTAATTAAGGAATCCTTTTACTTGAAGTTGCCGCAGAAGATGGGAACCACCGTTGGTACACACCTTCCAGGCCATCTTGCTGACATGTGTGCCAAAGCAGTTCAAAGACCCATCAACCCTCACTGCCAAAAATTACTGGCAGCATCGAAACGGCCCGCTAAGGTAACTGCAGTTACTGAAAAGGGGAAAGCGAAGGGGAAAGGGAAAGAAAAAGGGAAAGGAAAAGGGAATGGTGATCAGGCTAAGGGCGGTAAGGCAAACAAGCCCAAGGCAAAGGCGAAACCAGTTCCTAAAGTAAGGGCGTGCGATCAGAAAGAGAAAGCAAAGGATGCCTACCAAGCTGCCAAGAAAACGTTTATGAGTTCGTTTCTTGACAATGATGTTTCTTAATGTTGGGCAGGGAAATTGGAATATTGAGCTTAGTGGCTTTGAATTTAAATCCCAAAAAATGGCACCAGCAAACCTAGCTAAGTCTATGTGGTTATTGGTGAATGATTTTTTCAATATGGATGGTTTTGCTGCGAGGTTGGGGGACCCCAATATTATGTTCAATCATCCAAAATGTTCCACCCAAAACTGAGGTTGGAGGAAACCAAAATCTCCCACAAAGAGAAGGAGAATAGGCCTGATTTAAAATCACACACCAAAAATCCCTTCCATTAGATTGACGCCGCTGGTGAGGTGGACGCTGAGCCAAGAAAGGAAAGATGTGATTGCGACCATGCAAAACGCCGACGCTATATTTAGAGCCAGGGCCACACGCTCGTTGGGGTTACCCTTTCATGATGGTTGTGTTTGTCATATATATATTTATTTGTAGACTATCCATGCAAATGGACAATATATGATATATATATATATATAACATATAAAAATCAAAATATATGTTGATCGATATCTTTGTTTTTGTACTTTGTCCACTAAATACATTGTTCTCTACATGATATGTTGTGTATTCTTTACTCCATGTTATCTTCTTGAGAGGGTGTTTGGGGATGAGCATTTTGGGGCCCATCTTACGTTTCCAAGCGGGCTGGATTTTTAGGTCCAGTGACCGGATCACAATTTCTTTTAGTCTTATCTGCAGTTGGAGTTTTAAATCTTCAACAGTTGACAATTCAGTTGCCATATACGCCGGATGTCTGCAACACTGGGGAAAATGCAACCATGGTGCTGTCATGTGCCTCCATCATGGCAATCCAGCTAGGTTCCATTGGTTCACATCGATCCTTGGGATGAGTGGCAAAAACATGTGGTTGTCAGGGTTTGGGATCAATGGGTGTCTCTTCAGTTTGTTTGGGCTTGAAAGCTACAGGGGGGTCGTCACCACAAACCTGCCCTTATATATAGTCTTAGCCATGAATTTCAGCAACCTCATTATTCCGCTGGCATCTCTTTTGGTCAGCTACTAGATCACGCATTGGCAAATTTTCTGGGTTTGTCCATTGCGATGGAAATTCAAACCGATCATTTTCCACACATTGACCCCCTTAGGACCTAACATTTGCAGGTCTATGGATGGAATGGGTTTTTATTAATTACTTGTTTTTTCCACCTTTGCAACTGTGAACTTTACTGGCTATCCTTCAATAAGGCTGTGGTGAAGTACGTCCCCAAGAAGCTTTAGATTTTCTGGAAGTGTTCAGCGGTCACTTGCCAATGATTGTATTTTGAACGATCTTGATAGTTGATTTGTTGACTCCTCTCGATAGTTGATTTTTTTATCCCAAATTTCAAAGTGATCGAGGTGAACACATCTTACATGATGGCGTCTTATCATTTGGCCTTCAATCGCGGTGCATTGACGCCCCTTGGTGTAACATACATAAAGCTTCAGCTAGAGCCTACAAAAAAAGGTCCCATGATACATGAGCCATGAGGTGAGTTACAGCGTCAAAATGGACATCATCACCGCGTTCGGATTTTTGATGCTTTTGCATCAAGCTAGGCGTATCCGACCCTCTGGATGTGCCCTTGTGGAACATGGGTGTACATGTCTTTTGGACTTTATAATGGGAAACTTTGGGGGCATGAAATTTCCCAGAATTTATAATTGGGCTTTACCGTTATATACACCAGTAAATCTCTAGTCACAGGTTTCATGCCCAAATGGTTTTTTCATTAATGTATTTTACTTTGTTAC
Organism: Breviolum minutum Mf 1.05b.01; assembly: GCA_000507305.1. Lineage (NCBI taxonomy): Eukaryota > Dinophyceae > Suessiales > Symbiodiniaceae > Breviolum > Breviolum minutum. The sequence continues at coordinate 15,339 of DF243833.1, read as the reverse complement.
ACCAATGAATTTTGATATGAACCTCTACCCATGTTGATTTTCTGTACCAAAACGTTGCATATAGATGTGACAAAATAGGAAAGCTATAAGTGGTAATCACCCTAGATTTTCGAACTACAAACTGCATTTGCTGTCACTGATAAGATTCTCGGTAAGGTCACGGGGCTCGACCAAACGACGTTATTTCCGAGTTCGTGGAGATACTGACCAACCATGTGTCAGCGCAGCGAATCGTATAGCCAGGAAAGTAGCATATATGCTTGAGTACCATTATGCTAAGGGGATGTTCTATGTTCTGGAGAACCCTATGTCATCGCTACTTTGGCGGTTTAAATGCATACAAAGGTGCTTTCAAAGGCATTCGGCAAAACGTGTTGTGGTTTACCTCGGCTGCTATGGTGCAAGTACGATGAAGCCAGTACCTTCGTTCAAACAAAGGTGTTGGTAGGCTTAAAGCTATATGCTCAATTGTAGACGTTTTTTTTTTGACATGTCTAAAGTGTCAATATCATAAGTTCAATTCAACACCTAGTTTGCTGGTTCAACCATGTGTGACAACATGTTGTCAGTTAAGGTAGTGCTATGGGGTACAGCGCCCTGGATTGAGTCTTTGCCACAAGCAGTGACACCTGGGGTAAGGACTGCACCATATTCACGAAACCTTCATGCTCATAGATACTGAACAAACTGTTTGTACTGACAGGATCCGTGTTGACAGAATCCGGAAGTTCTTGAAGATTCAAACTGTGCGCCGATACCGTTGTAAGAAAACCGGAGAAGAAAAAATTGCCCCCCACTTAGCTTGTTAAATTGACGTCATGATCTTACTGCAAAACATGTCCATCCAAAGTAGTTGTAGCCGCTACAGTCAAACAATACAACCATCTAAGTCAAACGGAATATGTTTGGGATGCGGCATGTTTTGAAAACATTTAAGAGTCTGTCCATGTTCTTCGCCTCCCTTACCGCCAAGGTGGGTGGAAAAGATTTATCTGGCACTCAAAAGTACCCTGGTCAACTTGGCCTTGCGGTGCTTTGGCTATGTGTGGGTGGTGGTGAAGGGTTGTTGATATAACAAAATATGTGAATATATGTTACAAACGTTGCCCCAATGAGATGAGTATATAAACCATACAAATGATTGCCAAACGATATATCAGATATAGAAATATGTAAACCAAACATTTGGGTAATAAAGCTGGTACATGTTCATGGACTGAACCAGATTTTTCCAACACCATCACCACTAAATTAAGGTAGGTCGTCTCTTGAGCGGGAGTGTCACGAATGCCGACGTAGTTCCTGACCAGGGGCTTGGCTTGCGAGACATTGATTCTGATTCGTCAGACTCGGGTCTCGAGGGTCTTGCGTATTGATTTCGGGGTGGATTGTAAATGTAAATAAAACCCTTTGAAAAAGTTTATGTACCCGTGAAGGTTCATTGTTATTGAATTTTTATATTTGTAAATTCTAACTTCTTCATCGATGTTAAAACGCTGTGATGATGGTTGCAAACCAATCCACACCAAATCGTCTCAGGATCATGACCCTCAGTGTCATTTTGGGGAATGTTGCCTGTGTGCCATTTATACACACAGCTGAAACGTGGGTATAAAAGATCTGTATACTGCTGCTGCCGTGCACCAGCAAACACACACCTAATGTTTTGTTGTTTTTTCTAAAAAAACAAGAACCGTGCCAAACCGTGCCAAACCGTGCCACGGGACATATAACAAGGGTTTTTCCGTGCCAAACCGTGCCAGGGGGGTTCCCAATTACCAACTCTCCAAATGTGGTTTTTTGATGTGATTTTGTTTTCACATGTATAAAATGTCCGTAGTACGTGTCAGGATCACAGCTCAGGATTGATCCAACCGGGCGATAGCAATGTCGGCTGTTGAAACCCCTAAAGACGTTACTGGTGGTAAGGGACATAAGGGGAAATCGAAAGAGGCATTCAAGGGGAAGTTGTTGCAACTCAAGGGTAAGGCAAAAGGTATCAAACGCAAAGGTACTGGAAAGGGTAAAAGTGAAGCTGAAGGAAAAGGGAATGGTGGTACCGGTGGTACCCAACCACCTGTTACACCTACTCGTGTTGTTGATCCTCCAGCTCCAGTTCCAAGCCCCCCACTCACCACGGCAGACTCTGAAACAACCCCACCTTCAGAAACACCTGCTGAAGAAACACCGTCACCTCAGGAGGATAAGGGATTGCCACCGTGGATCAGGGGGGGAGTCCCAAGAGGGTGCTGGCGAGGAGGCTGCCGAAAAAACCCCTCCTTTAAAAAGGCCTTTATTTCAGGACTGATACAGATTTGGGGATTTGGTGTTTCTGAGGCATTACAGCATTTCAACAATACACCCACTATCCTTTCTGATTGTTTGAAATTGTGTTTCCCGCAGGATAGACCTTCTGGTGACAGCAGGCCATTGAACAAACATGTCGTGCACCTTTTTTATACCGAAGTTTACTGTTTCAAACATAAATTCCCGATGGCTATCCACCATAGAATCTTAATATTAATCTTAATTTTGGGACACCCTCGCCACAAATAGGTTTGGGATACCTGAGTGGATAGCCAACTGGAAGTATATTAACTATAGTTCCGTTTGTCGAGGCTGGACAGGTCTTATTCTACTGTGTCCATGGTATCTGATGGGAATGGTCCGGTGTCCATGCAACCCTTGGGTCAACTTGGAGAAGATGGTCGAACGAAACGTGTACTAGCCTCAACCGTTGCCTCAATACAACCCTCAAGTTTTTATTTGCATAGATGGGTTAAACCCTTTGGTATAAGGTCAAGTTTTTGCAACCAGAAATCAAAGACAAGCTTCAGGCCAGTCGATGTATAATCAGTACTGTGCTGGAAACATCCATTAATATCATCGGTTCTGTTCTTTGAAAACCTGTACTGCTAGGCCATGTCTGACCCAAAGGAATTGGAACAGCTTTGCCCCGGGGAACTCAAACGGCAACGAGAAGCCCTTCGACGAAAACTTGGAAGTCCAGGCCTATATATAAGTTTTAATTGGCCGAAGTGATAAACTCGAACCCCGGTTCTCACCCCAACATCCTTTGAAGGTCTCCCTGCGGGCATGGTCGAAAAGTTTGCAGCAGCTCACACACCGCAAGCTAAGTTGATTCCTTGGCAGTTTTTTTTCCCTTGGAGGGATCATGACATAAACCCCATCGGCGTCCCAGGTTTGATCTCCTCAAACTTTACATCATGGACCCAAGCCTGGACTCTGTCAATGTTGAAGCAATCTATATTGAGCAACTCGTTTTGAATACATATCCCCAAAATGTTTCAAGTTATGTTGGTTGATGCTCTTTTCTTGTATTGGGGATCATGTGTGTTAGTTTCTGGAACTTAGGCAAGCTAAAGAGAAATCCAAGGGGACTTGGGTGGAGAAGCCTCTTTGCGATCTTGAAGCCGATTGCCGAACCGAAGAAGACAAACAATGGTTGAAAAAACAAATTGTTGCCAGTCTTGACCTCAAGGTTGATTTTCCACAACTGTATGTTTGGTGCAAATACATATGTGGAGATGTATATAGGTGCCCTCTACAACATTTGGAATGGTCCCATATAAAAAGATACATCCACACGGGTATTTGCACCATAAGCAATCGCTATTTTATCTTAGGACATCAGTGATATTAAATATATTCACCTTGCTAAGAACAAGCCGGAGTACCTCATCCACAAGCCAGACCCTCATATCAGTGCAGTGAACTTCCCATCAACCGTTTTGTGGTTCTTGTTGATTTTAGGACCCTACAAATCCCCGCCGTCGACTATACAAGATATTTGAAGGCTTTAAGCACACAAGTAGCGTCCTCAATTGACATAGAGCCGTGCTGAAATATCTTTTGTTATGTTCATCTTAACTTCCCGTGTCCTTAGGCGAAAGGTCAAAAACCAATGGCACCACCATGTCTATTCAAGGGAAGGTTGGGCCCAACAAGGCTGCAAGGCAAAGTTTGGCTGACCGTCTCACAACGGAACAGTCAAGTTTCGATGCCCGTGCGGGATTGCTTTCAGTACAAGTGGAAAAGAAAAACCCAAAGGACAAGCCTAAGAAGGCGCCAGATTCACTTCATTGCTCAACAATCATACCATCAAGTGTTTATAGTTTACGATATCGGACTGGATCCCTCAGTACTTGTCCCAACTTTAGTATTGTAGTATATCCATGTGATTTTGTAGGTCTTGACCCCTGAAGAACAAATGAAGAAGGAGTTCCAAAAGGACCTGGGCCAGTCCCAAACTTACATTGGCTGATACTAGCGTTTTCTGATTTGTTTTCTAGTAACATATCCCCGTCCAAGCTGAGGCTATCGACTTTGGGAAACAAAGCACGTCTTGCAGCGCAATCCCTCACTGACTACAAGATTGCCAACCAGGAGGATGTCTATCATATATTCTAACTACTATGTGTTTTCTTTCTGGGGTACTTCTTGTCCAGCAATTTGCCATGTAGGAAACAAAGAAGTCATTGGGTGAGCACTATGCGCAACTCCAACGATATGTGAGCCAGTTCCAACCTCGATCAGTACTACAATATGTTGGGGTCAAAATATCACCTGTTTAGATTCCCATATATACGCCATCCTAGGATCAATGATATGGTCTTCAAGGGTCAGCCGTTTGCAGAGTGTCAAGCAGCACTGAACGGAGTGAAATCAAATGTCGAGGCCACCTTAATCCCCATCAAATGGATGTTTGCCAAGTGACAATACGATTGAACCACCTTGTTGCGAGTTACCTTAGTTGCACGACTAGGCCATTCAGAAGAGTGTCACAGATGCCGAAATGATCGTCCAAACTTTTCAACGCCGTGTGAAGCCAAGCTTTAAATGTATAGAGGGTGTTTCATAATAGTTTGTTTGTTTCCTCTTTTTGTGGGGTTCCATCGAAATCACTTCTAGGTACTGCCGCGGAAAAGCGGAAGGCGGAAGGGACCCCGAAAGGGAAATCAAAGGCGAAGGCAAAAGCTAAGACTAAGAATGTGAAGCCTGAGGATGCTGAGCCTGCTCAGCCTGAAGAGGGCTGGGAAGTCTAACATGTTTGCAATTGCACCACGAAATGACGGTGCTTTTTGATCCCTAGTTGATCTAGTTTTGACTGCCTCGGAAATGTGGATGCAGTTGCTTAGGGAAAAGCTCTCTATTTGAGAGCAAGATCCTTGGCAGTAATCACGATTTCAAAATCAAACTGTTTGACGAACGTTTTTTTGATACCTGGTCATGATTTCAAAATCAAATTGGTCATTGAACAATTTTTTGATACCTCCTGATCAAGATTTCGAAGTCAATTTGGTGGATAAACCTTTTTGTTGATTCCTTACTTCGCCAGGGTTGGGTAGCAACAACACCACATGCCTGAACATCATGGCAAATCCAGCTTTGTGTGACGTCAAAAACATGCTGCGAACCTTTTTCCTGAAAGCTCGTATCTAAAGATAAAGACATATTTTCAAGGAATTTTGCTCTACATGTTCACCCACCCCACTTACACACACACACACACCATTTAGTCAAAGTTGCTGGGCAAAGGGTGCACTCTCGATTTTGCAAAGCGCCTGACTGTCAACGGGCTCTTGGCTTTTGTAGTTTGGGGGGGGCATGGAGTAATTGAAAAGGCAACACAGAAATAGAGTCAAACGTATTCTCAAGACACAATAACCTTCCAAGTGGATCAACATAAACAGTGTTTTTTTCATATTGTTTTGGAGCAATGGGCCATTTTGAGGCATGCATAATCAAAGTACATCGTTGTTCAACCTGAGACTATATCTCACCATGCCGGGGGCAACCATGACGATGGAAGAAAACGTCGCCAGTATCATTGCTGATACCATCACAGAGCTCTTTGACATGCTTGGCAAGGGGGAGGCACCATCTTGAAGCAACAAGTATATGAAATATGTTCATATACATAAATATATATATATATATATATATATCTTCAAAACACCTGTAAATTTGTTTCATGATTTGGCTGATCAGGTTGCCATGCAAAGAGTAAAATCCGTCGTCAGTTGGAGACTCAATTGGGTCATCGAAAAACCAAACTGTTCCTATGTTTGCATGTCCCAGGACGTTTCGACAAGCTGCCACATCGCCTGCTGCCGTTCTTGCGTGGCTACGAGTGATAATAAGGAAAAATATCCTCCAACTTGCTGAAGCCATCAGATCGAAGTCAACCAGTAGAGGGTGTGGCCCTGTTCTTTGGAAATGGGCATTACGGCAAAAGTTTAGTCCCTTGATTTCACAACTCATGATAGCACACCAGTTGAACATCTTCCGTTCTTAGTTTTACATGGGCGTTTCATCCAATGACTTCCAACACTGTAAGGACAAGCTTTGCCAGCGCCATTTGTGATTCCTAGCTGAAGATTGGAATGTTGTAGCACCCACTTGTAAATCAATAATGTATAGCGGTATGGCCGTTACCTTGTGAACCAAATGAACCAAGGATACCTCTAACAGTGGAGGCCTAGCTGCACCTCTTAAATGCCCGATTTCTTTTTGGCTACCTGTTCTTACCTTTTCATTCTGGGATTGAACGCCATAATATAAGGAGTGGGAAGATTCCCATGGCACGGAGGAAAAGATTATGAACCAAGCCATGTTCCTTCCTCACCAAATTCTTGGGTGTCTCTTCTCAGCTGGCAAAATGGAGTTGATTGCAGGCAATGAAGCAACTTGTCATTGTAATCCCACCCTGCAATTAACAAATGACTTTACTCACCCAAATACATCATCAAAAACATCATTAGTCTGAGGCACTATCTTTATTCTGGAAAGATCTTGAGAACACTTCGTGGTTCAAGACCCATCCCGTGCTCTCGGTCACTTTTCTGAAAATGTTTTGGGGGCACACTATATATGACCATGCTGGATATATTATGTTGAAGTGTTCTCTTCTTAGGAATAAAGTCAAACTTCATTTGCAGTTTGCGAGGTCGATTAGACACACACACACACACCTATAGATACTAAGGACCCATCAGTGGACCTGGATCGTATCATTCCATTTCGTTTCTACGGTGACGGTTGTGAAGCAATGCGCAACCTGGCTAACATGTGTATTTGTGGAAGCATGGTACGTATGGAATCTTTGTTTGAAAAAAAACTTGATGACCTTCAAAAACACTTGAAGCCTAAAGTTGGACACCACTGATTATACTGATTTGTGCTTCATCTAAGGGAAGCAGAAATTTGAACTCCTCAGTTTGATATGCCCTGCATCAGCAAAATCAGCAACTTTGGATACCAGGTTTCTGATGCTTTGCTGCAACATCCAGTTGTCGCATCCATGCTACATGGCCCTCACGGCACGATGTTAAGTGAAACCTAGATAGACTGCATGTATATTTACACACTCACAGCTCTAAGGATTACAGTTCTCAATGCAACTTATGCTCGAGGGGGAGCTCGTGATTTGATGATGGAATATGTCAGTTGGAGCATGAATTGCCTATGTGCCTCGACTCATCCTCCTAAAGTTTCCCCTAAATATTCCAAAAACCTGGACTCACTGTTGAATCTGAGGTGATGGGCGTCATCCAAGCTATGACCCTTTTGGTCGACCGTTCAGTGTTGATTTTCACGCTGACCTCTTCAAGGTTGCAGGTACTGAGATTATGCCGGGGTATCGCGCTATCCTAGAAGGGGTTCAGGCTGATCAAGATTTTTGCAAAATCATCTTTGGTTTACAACACTATTATGGAAAGAAATCATGCTGTCACTACTGCGGGCCCGGGGTGATTCAATGGACATCACGTAATCCTCCACATGGTGAACCAAATGACCCGAATGACTTGTACACCAACTTTGCTAGAGATGAGAGTCGGAAGAATCTTAGCTGTTTCTTGTTGTAATGTTTTTGATTTATGTCAGTGTCGTAGAGTGAATTCGTGCCCCACCCTCCAAAAAAACAAACCATCAACCACTTGAACGGGTTCTTCTAAGGATTGTTGACCTAGCTACATTTATGCAAATCAATGGCGCTTCGGCTCTCTGTCGGGTGATTGGATTTTCCCCGGACAGTCCCTTGCTCTGCAAAAAAACACATATCCCCGGATATAACTGAAGTAAACAACCAAACATGTACCGTTTGCTTTAACTATGAGGGTGATTTTTTCCCATCCTTATAGCATGTAAGGAATCCTACCGGATATGATGCACATTTGTCACCTCAGCCTTTATCCTGACGCTTATTGTTCAGTGATGCTGGATGTCACAGACGATCAAACTTTTTTTGCTGGAACGTCCCGGGATCAGCGTTTGCTGGTTTTATGGAAGTCGTACCGTGAATGGGCCGAGCGATCAGGCAATGTGTTTTGATGATTTTTGATGTTTCCAACTCGATCTACAGAATATGGTTTTTCCTTTACCTCAAATATAGCGTTGATTTATATTTGACTTTACCAAATTTGAATCAATCCCCTGCAAGGTGTGCCAGATAGGGCATCAAAGAAGCTATTCACGAAAGACATCCTGCTACCTGGGGCTGGAAAATTTCCGGAACCGTCGCAAAGATTGTTTCAGCCACAGCCAGCCGTTACTTCATTTTTTGGGCGAGCTCTATGATTCAAGATCTTGTACGGCAATGGGGTAACCAAACCACTGAATATATGTTGCACCAAAGCTGGAGTTATTTTTTGTGAAATGCGCACAAAATCTTTCATACAATTATCTCTTAAATTTTGATTGAGAGGGGTGATGTCATACCTAGGTATCAAGCGTCTCTTCTTGGGTCCCTGGCAGAAATGGAACTACTTACCCTTCAACATGGTCGAGTGATGCCCAATGCTGCGTGTGAGAATTTCAAACGGAGCTACCTTGTTTACCGCAGTTCATTGAATTGGCTTGCTACAGAAAATCTGAAGCTAAAAAACTGCAGATTTCATATGCGACCAAAAGTTCACCAGTTGTCTCATATAACGTTTCATTTCCTGCCTTTGAACCCTAGGCGGTTCAGCAATTACTTAGATGAGGATTTCATCTGCAAAACAAAAAAAGTAGCAGAAAATGTACACCCGCTTCACATGCCTATGCATGTGTGCGGTATAGCATTGCTGTGTGCCTACGATGGTCTGGTGGTCGATGCGAGTGAAAAAGAAAACTTCCACAAACGTCCGCGGTTTAAAAACATGGGCCTCCCCATGAACAAAATCTCAGTGAAATATTGACATATTGACAGTCAAAGAAATAAATATATATATATATATGTGGAAACCACAACATTGTTTTGAAAATCGTATTGAATCCCATGATCTTGTTTTACCCATATAGTCTGCGTTGTAGAACATGTCGTTTGCACGCAGACTATACGGGAATGATGGTGAGGGTTGTTAGATTTCTTCAGTCCGTGCATGTGCATCATGTACATATAGAATGAGTTTTTCTTACACTTTTTTCAGAAAACAATGAACTTCAATGATTAAACTTTCACATGAGCAAGTTTAAATGGGCCAAATTTTCGTGCCAAACCGTGCCGTGACCTAACGGGACTTATAACCACAAACCCGTCTTATATATACGTCTCCTCGGCCCATCCGGGGACCAACTCATTGGCGACATCGCGCCACGTCCTTTCCTCCCTCTTCAGGTCCTGGAACTTTATGCCAAGGAGTCGAGCATCTGAGGCAGCTTCAGCACCACAGTAGCAAGGTATGTCTTCATCTTTCACTCGGCGGATGCACACCCAGTCGCCACCCATCTGTTTCAGACCAACCTCACCACGGATCACCTCGGAGCCGTCCAACTCAACCACTGCTCCTCGACCAACTCCACCACCAGTCTCAACTCTCACCCATTTAAATCCAGCATCAGCGGCCTGGGGCAAAACCACTTGTGCCGGAGCGGCCAATGGAGCTGCCATAGCGCCGGCACCAGCACCAGGTGGAAGACCAAAGGCGAGCATCCACCAACATTTGGGCCATCCGCTCCGGACCAGGTTGGGCTCGGAAGCGGGAGGTGTTGAGCTCAGTCAGCCCAAAGGGCAAAGATCCAGGTTCAGGAGGAGCAATGTGGAAGGAAGCAATGTCTTGATTCAACAATGCACACGCACCGTTTCTCAACCCACCCACCCTTCCATCTCTTTTTAAATTCACAATTGGCGTCAGTTGGTCGCAGGAGTGTGTGGATGACAGAGCTATGCCCTCTGTCTGGTTACCCTTGACTTGAGGACACACCCTCTGCCACCTATCCTCACCTGACCAACTTGTGCCAATGTATATCCCGCCTGCAACGCGTGCAAGATGCGTCATTCGGGGGAAGATGAAGACGAGCTCGTAGAAGAGCTATCATCATTGTTGGGGCGGAGGTGGGAGAAACAAACTTTACATACGGGGCCTTGTGGTTGGACCGTCTGCATCGCATACGAAGTCATTCCTCGACCAAAATACCATCCACACTTTGTTCGCCAATGGCGTGGATGCAGGTCTTCGGAGTGTGCGATGACACAATGTACCTTGCCGTGGGCTGAGGTATTTGAAACAAAATCTTTGGACAACACTGGTTCTGCCTCTTCTTCAATGACCTCTTCGATCATCTCATCGGAAATGGGTACCAACCCTTGCCCCGGCCTAACTCCGGGTTCTGGCTGAGCATCTGATTGAAGACTTCTAGGGTCGGGGCATTGTGCTGTCTCCAAGGATAACTGGTGGAGTGATGCAAGAGGAGCAGAACGGACGTATCGCAGAAAAGCTGGTGATGTCCATCTGCCAAACAACTGGATGCGCCAGAGATCCACTTTTGCCAAAGCTAAATGGACCGCTCCTGATGCGCGAGCGCTGTGACCTGTGTACTTGGGAGCCCCATTGTTCCACTCGGTTTCCAGGCCCTGTCGTTTGGCGATCTCGGTGAAGGAGGCTGACCACCCTCGTTTTGTCGGCTTTGAGCCTTGGGCGGTCGGAAAAAGCCATCCTTCGATGTTGCCTGACAGTTCTTTGGCAAAAGATACTTGCTCCAGGAGGGCATGGTAAGGGCACATCCAAGTGCCATGAAATCTGTCTTCGAATTGGGCAACTTAAGTGAGATCACTCCCTTGCCTGCTTCTAGGACAACGTGCCTCGTTCTGGCATGGCTCGCTTCAATCTCCCGAAGCAGCCACCGTGCTGAGACAAGACACGCTCTTCCTGGATGGCAGGGGCTTCCCAAACATATGGTACACCCTGATCTTTGAAGTCAGCCATCGCCTCGAGGCTGAGTGCCTCCGCCTGTTTGGAAGGGCCAAGATCGCGTTTGGCGCTTCTAATGGCCAACCTACAAGCGTGCTTGAGCTGGATCGAGAAGGCGTGGCCTTACTCTATGTGCGCTCGTTTGGCTGCCTCTAGATAGTTAGCCGCCGATCGGTAACCGGCTCGCTTCATAACACCTACCACGGTGAAAACCAGGTTTGGTGTTAGGCTGAAAGGATCTGGAAAGCCTGCATCATTGGCGATCTGACCCCAAGTTTTCAGCTGGGACCTAGTGGACGCCTGAGACGTGCTGGCATCTGCTTCGAACACTAGAGCCTCTGCACAATCATCGGCTGATGATCTAGCAAGACGCCGGGCAACATCGAGCGATCCTCTGGTGTAAGGTCTCGGACCTGCGTAGACTTGCGGCATTGGCTGTCTGACAGGTTCCTCCCCCCCCATGGCGAAACCCTCGGAAAACGGAACATGGTTTCGTGAAGAGACACTTCGGGTTGGAGCTGCCACGCATTCACTAGCCGTCCTGGGGCGTTTGCCCAAAACAGCTTTGAGTTTCGGCATGGCTTGCGGTTATGAAACATGACATGACCTACAGGGGAAACCCTACTGACCACGTCACTCCCTTGCCCAAACGCTCTCTCTTCTTTTTCTACGACATCTTCCAAAAGCTCAATCGAAGTTCGGTGCAAGATCCTGTACAGCCTCTCCTAAGTTGGGGAGAGGTTCTGGCTGTGGTGCCCAAAGTCTGCTAAGAGCGTCGGCTGCCACATTTGTTATGCCAGGAACCCCGCCACGTCCAGTGCTATCTCTCTTGCAATTGTGCTCAGTGGACCCGACGGCGAGGTCATTTTGAGCAGCATTCTCAAAGCACCCACGTTGTCACTTTTGATGCGGGTGGAGATATGCTTTGGCAACTTTGGAAGCCAGAGGCGAAGAGCCACCAGCAAAGCCAAAGCTTCCCAGGCCGTGTTCATTCCTGGGTCTCCTTTCTGGGCACTAAAAAACCATCTCACTGGGATTGACTTCCTGTACAGTACGCCGCCAATCCCCCAAGGGCATGCATCGGTGATAACTTCCCATCCATCATCTTGTTTGTTTGCCTCGAACCTTCGTCTCAAGCTCCCATGATCACCACGGAGTAGAGCAGCAATCCAATGAAGGCTTGTAGCTATCCGTTTGGTGTGCACGAGCTTTCCAGCTGATCTCGACTTTCCCGGAGAGGACAGTCTCGATCCGCCGTCATTAGCGGCACCCTTAGGAAGCGCAGCCCACAAAGGAGCTAAGAAAGGTCGTAGTACCGGTACTAGGCCCGCTACAAAGGCCATCGACCCAGCAAACGACCGCAACTGCCTGGCCCCAACAACTGGCGCCTTCAGAAAGTTCTGGCATTCTCCAAGGAGCTTCTCCACCTTCTCCGGCGGAATGGTGACTTCGGTGAAGGGACCTAGCTCGCTCTCCTGCTTCGAGCGATCCACTTCACTTTGGATCCTGCTGACGCTTTCTCAAGCTTCACTGGGAAACCAAAGATCTTCAAAATGAGGAGGACCAGGGCGAATAACTTCCTCGATTCCTGAGAAGAATCTGGAAGAACAAAGATCGGGTCGTCCACGTAGATTTGAACACCGACCTCTGGCAGGATGGAACAGACGATACGTCCTAGGTAGGCTGCGAACCTACCCCAAACGGTTGGCGAGCTTTTGCTGCCAAAGACTAAGACATCATAGACTATGAAGCAGTCCTGATTGTCTTCCATCTGGCATCTTGCTGCCGTATATCGCTTATCCCTGCCAGCAGGTACATTGTGAAATGCATCCTGAATGTCAATCGCCGCGAACACCGGCTTGAGGTTGTTGGCTTGAAAGGTCAGGGTTTCGGAGACTACGTCAAGCAGCCTTGGGAGGATGATGCGCTCAGCTGGGTCACATCGGCTGTTGACCTTGCTTTCACGCATGTCCCAAATGATCCTGCTCTTTTTCTTGACTTCGTCTCCTGACCCCGAAAATTTCACTACCACTCCCAACTTGTTCAGGATGGGATCCTCACCTAGGATCTGCTTTGCCGTCTTCTCATCTGAGATGACTCTGCAGAAACCTTTGGACTCGGCATCCCTTATCAACCTGTGAAGATCTGCGCTTTCTTCTTCTGCTGATGGCCAGTTGGTCCATCCATCCAATGGGCGGATCAGCTCGGCTTCCGTAGGTCCGTCCACCGGGTTAAGGCCTGTGACCCTAGAAAAGACACCATTGCAACAGATGGGATCTTCGAAGCCCAGGGGAGCTCCTTCTTGAATCCATCTGGCTAGGGTCTTCCCGTCGGGATCGTCGGCAAACTCGGCCCAACCCCAAAGAAGATTCGCGTTCAAGGGAGACGATGCCACCGTGGAAACTCTAGGCAAACCCTGTGCCTCAAGTACCACTTGGAATGCCTCCTTGATACGGTTGACTGCGCCTTCGTCCATCTCTCGGATCTTCTCCTTTCCTTCGAAGATGTCGTCGGCTGTGTCCACGAAGCTGGGGCATTGTGTCATCCCGGTGTCCAGCAAATCTCGCATCATGACCCCTAGTTCTAAGGACTCGAGCAACAGACTTGCGCGGGTTCCGCATTCCTCCCAACGCTGCGTCGTCGTCCAAGTCCCGAACTTTGGGCTCATCACCGGGTCCTTTGAAGGATGGTCAGGCTCGAACCTCGGGAGGGCCCCTGGCCTCCCTGGCTCGCTCCGTCTCCACCCGCGCGATGTTTTCAGCTAAAGCCTTGCAGAATTTGGCTGGGTAGTTTCCGAGAGCCTTTGAAGCAAACTCTTCCCTGCCATCTGCTGACTTTCTCTTCCTTCCCGCCAACCTCTCATGTGGCGCCATGTACGTCTTGCCGTCCTGTCCTTCCATTCCTTCTTGACATGGTTGCAGCGTGAACCATTGAAACCCTTGTCGTCTACCCGGTAAAAGGCCAACCTGGTGGGCTTCTTGGTTTCCGCTCCATACCTGCATTGATCAAAGTCCACACACTTGACCTCATGCTGTTTGAGGATGGCCTGAATCTTGGGCATGTTGAAGATCGACACCTCATTCAACGGCTCTGGGTTCTCCAATGCAAATGAAGTGCCTGAGCCAATGGCAGTGACCATCACGTCTGCCGAGAAACTGGTATGTTCGTTTCCTTCCTGCAGCTTCTTCTTCTCCTGGGCAGTGAGGCCATCCTTGATGCCTTCCAATTCGGTTGGGCTTCTGAGTGGCCTGGGTCCCGGAGGGTTTTCCCTCAGCTGCGAATAGGTATTGCACGGAGTGCCAAGGTGGATGTGGTCGAAGAAGCCGTCGTCGACGTCCGCAATGATTTGTTGCCTCACACCCTGGTCTAAAAGATTGGTGGGTGTTGGTTGGAGGATGTCTACCGAACACACAACCCAACCCTTTCCAACCAGTTGTTGGGCGAGATCACCTTCGCGTTCGGGTCCAGCGAAAAGGTGCAAACATCTTGGCCTTGGGTCCTTCTCATCCGGCTCGTGGGTCCAGCAGACTCCATACAGTGCCTTCTTCCTCCTGGATCTATGTCGATCTGAGGAGGGACGAGATGTCTCCGAAGGTGGCTCAGCTTTCCGCTTTGCCGACGTAGCGATAGGGCTCTTCGACCTCTCTCGCTTCCTGGACTTCTCCGTCCTCTTTTCTTTTCTGGTGCGTTTCTCACTCTGTCACCTCGCTCCTTACCCCGTTTGTCAGCTGGCTCACCTTCCTTTGGGGTGTCCCTAGGCTGGAGGCCTCGTCTTTCCAAATAAGCTGGCCATGTGAGGCCCCAGACATGCTGAGCATTGATGCGATCTTCCAGCCTGGCACTTGGATTGTGGCTTAGGCAAACCACATCTCCCTTGATTCCACTTCTCGCAGATCTCTGCTCCACGTTTGTTGTGGTTCCGTTGTGCTTCGACTGGTCCTCGGAATCTTTCACCTTCTGGCGCTTCTTCCTGGCAGGGGCACTACCTTTGTTTTTGGGCTCGCTCATCGACCTTTCTTGGTCTGTCAGCTTGCGACCCCCGCCGCCCCCTGGGCCTTGCCCTGATGTCCCACTGAAAAAATATGTAAACATTCCTTCTGAGAAGTATATTTATGTACATATATATGTGTGTATTTGTGTATAT
>DF243832.1:0-28815 GCA_000507305.1 Breviolum minutum Mf 1.05b.01 | reverse complement strand
GGGTTATGTGGGACATCTATGAGTGATATTTGCTATTTCATTGCGGAGCTGTACTGAGAGGCATGGGGACTTTTCTGAAAGCGTAGTGTTTCACTCTTCTTATGAGGTGTCCTGGTGGTTTTTGGGTTGTTTGTTTTTTTGGCTGTTGTTTTGTTTGTTTTGGCTTGTTGCTTGTGTTGTTGGATGTGTGACACCTTAGTTCCTGTTTCACTTTATTCTCATGCGTGGGAATTGACAATCTTAACCAATAGATTGATGACCGTCAGAGCTTCAAGCGCGCACGGCACCGCCAAAAAAAAAATATTAACGTGTTGAAAGAAAGAGTGATGGGAAGTCACTGTTTTCTATGAGGAGAACGGCGGTTGGGGTGTATTCTTCGTTTTTTCATCTAGATACCTCGGTACTCCTGTTTGTTTGTGTCTTTTATTAGGTTCTTTGTTTGCTGTTTTTGGCTGTTCTGCCGTCCATTGGTGAACTAATCTCGCATCGTTTCTCGAGCACTGCTGTTCTTCCAGACTTCAGTGTCCGTTGCCATTGTGGTGGTTCTTTGTTGCGTTTTTTTCTGGTGTAAGAGGAAGAACTGGACACCAGGGAAAGCAGCACCGAAAGCTGCCTTAACTTTTTTTTCGACTAATGCTGTTATTGAAGTCCTTAGTACCATGTCATACGGCGGCTGCATCTTATCGTTGTGGATTTGTGGCAGTCATGGAAGTACAATACCCGAACCAGAGAAGTTGCTGATCAGCTGTAGTTCATCAATTGTGAGAATACTCGTTGAGTTTCTGAGTTCCTGTTATTTGGTGTAGCCGGAAAGAGATGAACGGCCGTATCTCCTCTTAGATACTGCCACAACTGACACGCTCGTCTTGGATGAAAAGTCCGCCCATTGGGCATTCAACACTTCTATGACTCGTAGACAACTCCACTTCTGAAATAAAGACCAGCTTGTCGTATTGGCCAGCAGCTGAAAGTGGACTTTAGATGATGGCACTAAAAGGCGAACGTGTAGTTACAGCTATTGATGGAACAGGTTTGCACAAAGTCTAGCCGACTGGAGCAAATACTTTCGTTAAGACAGCTTTTGGTGCTTCAGTGCTTGCTGCTGTGCTAAATTCTGTTATCCACTATGACAGAGACAGTGTTATGATTAACAAGGTCCCGCAGTGTCGAAGAATATGAGAGAAGATTTCCGTCAGCAGGAATTTTTTTGCGTGGATGCTGCATGACTCAACGGGTTCGTTGTCCGAGCGGTCGCCTTTCTGTTAGCTACAACTAAGTGAAAAGTCGCAAAATTATTGGATGTGTTTCCAAGTAAAGCAACAAATTCGAAAGTCTCCCAGACAGTGCAGAGGGCGGGTGAAGGTGGCCTGTTCCTCGGACGGTTAGATCAAGGGCAGTTGGCAACGCCGAGAGCACGCATGTCGACCGTCCGATTGGCCCTGGCTTGGAGCCCCCCTCCTTCGATGCCTCACAGTCCAGCTCACCACCATTGAGGTTGGATTGAAAACTTTTCTCTTCTTTCTACCATCTCTCCTATTCCCCCTCTTTCTTCTTTTCTCTTCTTGGCCGCCCCGCCCGCTGGAATCCAAAGTGATTCGGATCCAAAGTGATCCTCCTCCTGCTTCTTCTCCGCCGGTTGCTGCCATGGAACGGTCCAAAGTCATCTGCCCTATCCAAGTTTGAGAAAGGGAAGTGGGTCTCCCTAGGAAGGTCTTCCTCGACTTTGCCAGTCTTGGTTGCCCTTGCTCTTGAGCCCCCCTTCTCTTCCTCCTACTTGATGTTGCTCCTTTACACAGACAACCTCCTCACCTTTGAGATGAACAAGTCTACATGGTGGTTGACGAGAGTTTGGTATCCTTCTTCAGCCCCCCCTTATCTCTTCTTTCGAAGAGCGTCTGGGTTGCTTTCTGAAGGCGCTACTCTCTCTTCTTCCCCTTTTTCTTTCCCCCATGTGCTGCTCCTTTCTCCCAAGTTCCTCTTGGGCGGATACTGCATGCACTGGGGATGATCTTCGCGATGCCTACTCACGGGGTGCCACTGACTGCGTCTCTGGTTTCCCACCTTTTGGACATCTTTTCTACAGTGGTCTGGCTGGGCCTCGCTACTTGCTGGAGAAGAACTTCTGAGAGGAATCTGAGTGTCGGCTTGCTGCATGTTTGTCCTCTGTTTCACGCGGTCTCACCAAGTCCTGGGTTGGTCAAGTTGCCTCGCGCTCTCCAATCAACAGGCATGCGTTAGACCGTTAGACCTTACTGTTTCACTGGACGACCAAGGCCACTAGGAACGAGTTTCTCTACTGGGTCCATGGTGCTCTACTTTTGATCTGCACCTTCCTCGCTTGAGATTCCCGACCTACGGGTTCCTCGCTACAGGCTCGCCCCGGTTGACTGCTTTTTAGCTCCTCTGTCACCGGCAAAGCTCCCTGTTAGCTACCCGTTCTTCCTATCCTCGCCTTGCACCAATTTTGACCCCACCGACTTTTGCCACCTACGGCGTCGGTTTAATTTGTTAATTTGTATGTTTGCAATTTTTGGCCTGAATGACAACGTTGTTCTGTTTTGCTTCAATTCAGTTTCGTCCAGTTGCGGATTATGATACGCTGACTGTAGGGCGCTCTGCCCAGGACCTTCTTCGCAAGAAGATCGCACCTTAGCAGCATGGAGCAAAAAAAAACATGTCGACCGTCCGAAGGGGAAGGCACCGCTTGTTTCAAATGTTGGAAGATACTGCAAATTTTTTTAAAGGAGCATATTGTTAAAAGACCTGCGACGAGTATGTTCAGCCGTTTAAGAGAAAGATTTCTGTCAGTAGGAAACAATTTCTTCCTTACATTCGCAGGATGTGTGCCACAACTGGAGGCTTAAGTCTGCAGTGCTCAACGAGAAGATTTTCGAAATGTGTGCTTCCCAAGGCAGACAAAGAGAAGGCAGAAGGATGTCAAGATCCCAGACAATTGTTTGTTCTTTCGCTGGGAAAAATGTCAATCTTTGGTGATTAGCTGTCCATGCGTAGTTTGCCGTTTGTGGTCGCGCAATTTTGGGGGCCTAAGTAGCTGTCATGAATTATAAAGTCCTTCAAGGCTTAATGTAATTGCCCATATCTACGGTTAAGTGGACGTTGCTTTCGGGATGTGGCAAAAGACAGAGGCGCAATCATAATGTCGCGTTAACTTGATAGGTGCATTAATTGCTGGATCCCCCGTTCATGTTTCCTTTCCTGTTGTCTCTATATTTCATTTTCATGATATTTGATTTTTTTAAAATGGTTTCTTGGTTTCTCATGTTTTCATCTTTGTTATTTTTTGGTTGATTTATTTTATATTTACATACATAGTTTAAGATCCTTTGACTGTGTTTGCGCTTTGCATGTTGTTCTGAATTCTTCCATCTGACTTTCTTGTTTTGAATTTCTTTTCAATTTTTGCATGTCAGGAAAGCTGGGATATCCCAGCTGAGTTTTCTCTTGCAGTCCCATTTCCGCATACAAATCAGACTTTTGGAGAGGGGGGGGGATTGGGGCCAGACTTGTAGGGTGGTTGAGGGTGACTTCAAGGCATCATCAGCATCATCATAAACCAACATGTAGGGACTGTGCTATCTACTTTTCGATTAGGCAAAAGGCGGTGCACAACCGCAAACACATTGAATCATGATAGCGCCGCTTCCAGCTGAAGACCCTGTCCGCTGGACAGGATCTTCAAGCGGGCTTGCATGCTGTAATAAACATATATATATATATATATAGTATATATATATATATATATCAATATTATTATATATAGTACGTATATATAATAATATAATAAAATATATATATATAGTAGAGGAGAGGAGAGAGAATATNTATATATATATATATATATATCAATATTATATATATAGGTACTATATATAAATATATTAAAAATATATATATATATATAGGGAGAGAGAGAGAGAATTATTTGTACAGCCAAACAGTTTGAACTCGAAGTGATAAAATTGGACTTAGCCGGTTTCATGTGGTTTTTGTAGTGGTTTCATGTCATTTCCAATCTTCGGAAGTTCATGGACCATGGTGCAATTCCTAGGATCTACGTAGAGCTTGATTTGTAATTCCATGAAATTCATGCAGATGATTGATTCATAGCCATGAATTTCATCCTCAAAGCAGTTTTTTATGTCAGTAAAATGCCTGGCACTCAAGAGGCATCTAGTAGCAGCACAGATCATCAAGACAGATTAATCTGATCGCTTACACAACCTGGGGTTGGTTCCAGTTGTTGTGTTCAACCACAGACAGTTGCATCGAATCCGCCAAAAGCAGTGAAACAGGTGATGTGGATGTATTGAAGTGACAGACAGCACATGTTTATTCTAGCAACCCCATTTTTTTTGGATAAACCCAAGAGTGCAAACATAAGAGGAACCTTGCTGATCTAATGAGCAATCTATTTTGTTTTCCCTGCAAAACGTTGCTACAAATGGAATTTCCTGTCCTGATTCGGGACCCGGGACCAGCTTGTAGCTTGCCATGGTGACCATGGTGGCCAAGTGATCATTTTATCAGGTGCAAATGGTCAACTTTTCCCTCTACCGATCGGTAGTTTTGATTGGGATCGTGCAGATGACCTCTTGCAGGCTTCGATCGCCGTGTCCCTCCAAACATTATCGACAATGGCTAAGATGTTGTCGCTGGGCGTCGTTCAACACTTGGGCGGAACCCTTCCACAGGAAGGGCAATTCCAGTTGTTGGAAGATTGCTGGGTTTGAATCATGGCAACATGTTTGTTGTGCATCGCTGCAAAGGGGTGCTTCTATGTTGAAGTTGAAGTGGCAAGGAAACTTCACGAACTACCCTGTGAAAACCCTCCATCAGCGGCATCACGGGCATTTCTTGTTCAACAAGACGAAAGATTTGTTTTTCTATTCCCATCACAAAACGGGGTGTATGCTCGTGGATAGCTTGCTGCATGAATTTGCCATATTTTTGAATATGAAAGATTTCACGAAATCGAACATCCAAGGAGTTGAGCATGTAGGCTATATTTGTAAAAGTTTTTTGCTGAAGACTAACCAGGAAAGATCCGAGGCACGAAGGATATTGAAACCACGGATGATTTCAACGCTTGAAACGGCCAAACTTCGATTTATGGCACACTTTGATAGAGCCCCCTTTGCACCAGTTAGTACTGCCCTTACACTCAAAGTACATGTCGTCCGACCTCCAAGCCATTTGGTGGTCTCTGGATACCTGTACCACTTAAAAGGTCTTGAAACCTGGCTGATCAGACAACAACCTCCGGACTGCCTGTCATGTGATTACTTCGCATGGGTCAAAATCTTTGAACCTTGCCACTATGATTTGCTTAAGAGTTGATGAGTTCAGTCAATTCAAAAAAAAAATGTTTGTTTGTCCATGTTTTTTGGGATGATTTCCTTACGGAACCCCCCCTCATGGAACTGAACCCAAGAGATTTTTTCCAACAGCCATCTCTAGGCCATGGACGACACCTTTTTGTGTTTTTCCAAAACGAGACGAACAAAAACATGGTGTGATGTGATATGCCATTGTTTTTGGTTGTTTTTGCTTAAGTATTCAAGTGTTGGGTGTAAGTTCTTCATGCTGATTTTTGAACATACATGAATGAGTTTCATTCATCAAACCTTCTTGAGAAGATTATCGAATGTCTAAGGCAATTTTCGTTGCAGTTATCTGGAAGTTCTCCGTTCTGTCAATAACACCATGGGACTTTTACTTGAAGCCTATCGGAGTCGATGGCAGATCTTAGAAATGATTCAGACAGTTCATGTTTGGCATGACGATCCCACCGCCTTGCAACTTCATCTGGACGACTTCAGAGCAGAAACTTTCCACGGAAGCGTGCTATGCATCTTACGTTTCGTGTTGCAACGCCCGGGGCCGTTGCCGATCGATCCGACACCATTGCTTCAAGCTGCTGCCAAGCATTCACCTCAAAGACTTCGAAAGTTCTGTGCATCGGAGGAAGCGGGATGCTCATGGCGAGAATTGCAATCCGCTAGGCAGGGGGTTTTTCGCCGGGTGAAAAAAACTGGCAAGCTCGAAAAAGGACACTACTATCCGGAGGCAGTCCTAGAAGTTAGTGTATGGCCATCCCCCACCTGTGATTTCAAGTACCAATGGTGTTTTGGAATGTTTTGGCATGACCAAGAGGGTGAGGAGAATGTGGAAACCTTGTCGCAAGCTGTTTTCAACCTTGTGAAACCATGCAGCGCATTGGGCAATCGGCAAACGTCTCGTCTCCAACTCTGACTCTGACAGGCATATGGCATCTGACTCTGCTCGAAAGAATCTTCGCAGAACTCTAGGTCAAATCGATGATGACTGGGTGCGGCAACTGCGCAATGCTGACCGTCTCTTCAAGAAGTTGATGGCGCAGTCAATCAGCCCAATGACATTTGGCTGTCCTGTTTCTTGAGGTTGGAGTTTCACACTCAGTACAATGCAATATCTTATGCTGTTGATGGAAAATATATCCTGCACCACTTAGGATGCCCCAAAAATCCTTTGAGCGATTTTGAGCGCTACGGGAGTATGGTCAAAACATGGACCTGCACAGTGGAAGACCGGGCCAGGCAAAAAGGATTGAGAATGCTGCGTTGAGCAGTGTGCAGTGAGACAGCTTTCCCAAGGTTTACATGAAGTAGGAAAATTCTACAGGAGCTAACCTTATTTGCAAGGAATATTGTAAACCTAGAACCTAACTGACCTCTGTTTTTGAAGGTCAACCCCTCAAAACAAGGCCTTTTCAAACCAAAACAAGGGGCCCCTTTAGGGGTTCCAGGAACCTGAATCAGATGCGGGATTGTCTAACCTTTTCGAAACATGCCTACCATGGTATTCCAATTTTTTGCCAGCAGTAAAAGGGACTCGGGAGTGGTGAAAGCTATTGTCATTCGGAAGATTTCGGGGATCCACAGGGGGTAATCCTTGCAATGGATGTCATACTGTTGATGCTTCAGAAATCCGGCGTTCACCAGTTGGGGGTGGTAGTTTATCCCAGGTTTTATACATCCCACCATCCCCTTAGTGCCTAGGTGTTACAAAGCTACGTCGCAGCGTTGAAGCAATGTCGCAGCGTGTGACAAAAGTAGAGCATTTCGCAAACTTGGGTTGTGATGTGACTGGGATCTTTGGTTTGTTCAAGATGATCCTTCATAGATTTGAGGGGTCCAAGCCGAGGATTGGGACAAATTTGTCACTCTGAAAGGTCTCAAAAAAGCCAAACAAGGGTACTGTGATGGTGTTTCAACTGACTTAAAATCCAGCCGAGCCGAGGAATTCAAAGAAAATTCAGCGGGGCAAAAAAAAGATGCCCCGCAGTTTCTTTTCCGGTTGGTGAAGTAAGTATGGCAAGCCAGATGAATTTCTCCTTTTTTTGGGATTGCTTGGGTATGAAATCAAAGAAGTCTCAAGAGATTCCCAGTTCTTTTAAGGTCCCTCACAACTTCATCAGAACTTTTTTTCAACAGAAACGTCATTGAACAAAGATGATCCAAAAAAATCACACTCCCAACCAACAGGCTGGTGAATGCCATGGCTGCGGAATTACTTCACTGAAAGGATACCAGCTTCTCCCTACTCACATCAAAATCAGCTTCAAACAGAAGATCTTGGCTCGCATGTTGGGTCAATCAGGGACAGTCTCCTCAGATTTCACGACACAGAAGCTTCACAGAAACATAAAAAACGCAGACACAACAGCAACAACAATAGAAACCATCTTTAACGACAACGATGCTGATAATGGTTGTGATTGGCAGTATTAACAACAACAATGGGAAAGCACTAGTCAACCATCAGTGAATCATTAATCATCAAACGGCTTGAACACAAACATGGTTTGGGATGTTTGAAAATATCAGATCCAACGATTTTTAACCTCTCCGTGACTCCACGGTCTGGTTGCAGCTTGAATGGTTTCCCCGCATCTGGCGCTGGTGCGCGGAGCAGCTTGGCAAACAGACGTGGGTGGACTCTTGTTTCGTTGAAGCCTACAAGAAAGATGATGCTAAACAGATATTGAAGCTTTGAAATTTATGAAAGGATGAGGAATCCAGTCTCTTGAACTTGGCAAGCCAGGTTCTTTTTGCTTTGACTTGCTGCATTCATGAATTTTGTTGAAGCATGACGCATAGTCTTCCGAATCCAGCCTTCAATAGCAAGCTTCATGTGAAACTAAAGGAACCACATGCCTCGTTGCGCTTTTTGTTTGCTGTTCACACGTCTCGTATTTGGTAGCGTTGGAATATGTTGGAATGCTGATGCAATGCCTGGAAACGATGGTAATTAGTCGTGCGAATGAAGATGTTCCTGAATCAAAACGGTTGCATTTTTTGCGGTTTCCAGGCGAGAATGACGGCTGAATATTTGCACAGTCTCCAAAGTGAGATTGGCTGCGGCAACAAGTCAATTTGAAGAAATTGCCAGCGAGATAGCAGCGAAATTCTTGCGGAAAACCTGAAAACTGGGTGACGCGGCTGGAAGAGGAATAGGCGCTGGAAGAGGAATTAGTTCCATTGAGTCAGATGCAGAGGCAAGCTGTGGATGACACTATGAATTTTTGCTGCACAAAGCAGGCTCATTCTAGCATCCCTCCACTGATGGCTGATGATGTCCATTTGAATGTTGCACCCTCACTGAAAGTGAGATTGTGCAAGCAATGTAGCTCTTTGGCCAAAAGTATTTGAGAACAAAGCTTTTGGGTGTGGTTTTACATGTCTTTACCATAAAAGATCAGCAAAAC
This sequence comes from Breviolum minutum Mf 1.05b.01, assembly GCA_000507305.1. Classification (NCBI taxonomy): domain Eukaryota; class Dinophyceae; order Suessiales; family Symbiodiniaceae; genus Breviolum; species Breviolum minutum. Next base: position 20,048 of record DF243832.1, on the reverse strand, counting down.
ATGTTGATCACTAAAATTCACTAGAGAAGACAAGGCTTCGAGGCGCTTCCTTCGCTTACGCTCGCTGTGTCGACATACTAGAGGCCATGCGAAAGATACAACAGTGTTTTTTTTGGTATAGGGAATATTTCAAGCACAAACCATATTTGTTTTCTCCTCAGATAGCGCAGCTAATGGATGGAGGCACAATAAAAGATACTATTTGACCTACACTTATCGATTTTGCCGGAACTTTGAACAATTGAAAAAACATATGAAACATATCATACTCGTAATGATAATGTGTTTCAGATTTGTTCAAAAAAACAAACATTTTGAGTTGGGAACCTGGAGATGCAAACAATCATTCCTTAGACCTTCTGAAATGTTTCTTCAAAAAACAAAAGATCATGTCTGCCGTGTTTGTACAAACACCGTTTTCAAACGTGATGCATTGGCGATTTTGAGAGTATGGGCACCGTGGATACAAATCAATGTGTTCCAAATGACCCCTGCGTTTTTTTTGGTTCGAGCTAGTGTGAGAGATTCATAGACAGCACCAACATTTTGCAGTTTCCAAACTCTATAGAGATGCTTGCCTTAGCAAATTTGCAATGGAAGGCAACTCGGACACATTTTTTTTTGGCATTTCTTTGAAGAGATGTCTGCACCCAGCGCCTGTTTCTGTACCAACAAATGCAGTGAGTGAAGTTTTCCCACGGTGGTGACGCCATGGGCTGCCGGGTGTCATTTTTCAAGAAGTATCAGCGTCTGAGGTGGCAACAAGCAGAGTTGGTGAAGTCCTTTGTTTGATCACATCTTGACATGGTAGTTCTTTCAGTTCGTGGAGAAAACACCCTCAGAATCGATTACATTTCACAACTTAGATTGGTTTAAGGTGATTTTTACATATAGTACTGATATGTACGAACATGATGGTAAATCACTATTTTTCACCACCATTTGGGAGAATTTCATATTCGGAACTTTTTCCAAAGACGCGAGTCGCATCGAGTCGCAAATCCGATTCGTTGCCGGGTGGTAGTGACAGCAACCGCTTGGAAGTTCGAACACATCCGGAAGTTGGTGTTTATGTGGAGAACCTACAGGAGACAACCTGCCTTGAAATCAAACAAAGTGAATAGATGATGGTAGATGTAGTATGCTGGCTGAGATTCTGTTGTTTATATCTGATGTTAGATGATAGTATATATTTTTGTTGGGGAATGTTGGGGATGGTTATGTTTTACATCTGAATATTCTGAACATTTGCTTATTTCATTTCCATCACTTTCTTTTCATGGCACAGTGCACGTCTTGCCTTTGAAAAAGATCACACAGAAAGGAGAAGTGTTCAGTTCATGTTGGATGAGCCGTTCTTTTGCCTTAAGTAGGTCTTGTCCCCATTTGAGATCCCGCCCTCTATTTTTTGGAGAATATGAACCTGAAATCAATCGTTTTTGCGGAGATGCCAATCAATTTCAATGAATCAACCTACCAGGCTGCTTTTTTTGGATGCAATAAATTCATTGAGACCCAAATCCTCACCAAAACACAGTTGAACAGGTTTAAACATTTACTCACTCAGCCAGGTAGGCAAACCTTTTTGAAAGTGTTTGGGGGATTACACGTACATTTAGTAAAAAAAGATGCGAATCTTGTATACTGCAATGCATTTAAAATTTTATTTCATGGCTGCCATTTTGGCGTTTTTTTTTTTGGTTTTCTTCCGAAAAGGCCATCACTTCAACAAGCAATTTTTAGGAGCTCCCTGTGGAAACCTTTAATTCAAGTTTGGTTAACAATTCTTTTGACCAGTTTTTTTCGTAGATATATGGATTTTCCGGATTTGCGAGTTTTGACATGTTTTTTTGTTTTTCCAGGTTTTCCAGACATTTTCTCTGGTAAACAAGGGTGGGAACGCCCACGCCACGAAACAATTAACATGCATGGATTCAAAAAAGACAAGAAACAGGTCGGCAAGGTTTTGTTGACGGGAAATTTTTGAGATGGAAATCATCAAAAGCCGTAATTTCAAAAGACAGTTTTTCTGCAATTGCTTATATGGCCACCATGATGTGGCCATGTTTTGTGACGTTGTCAAGTCAATTGATGGAGTTTCAAGATGTCATGCCAGCTACACCAGCCCCTGATATCCATCTCTTCAACTTTTTTGGGTCAACAAAGAGTCTTTCGACACTCACTCATTGAACTCTTCAACTGTGAAATGTGTTTTGGGCGCCCGAAAAGAAGAATTGATATCTCTTCAAGGGCAGATGATTCTTTTTAAGAATGGCTTCCTGGTCTCACAATTCGGGGTGGTTTGATGTCGGTACTTGCCAAAATCCTGACCCCGAAACCAACCCAATTTTCGTTTCGCACACCCTCAAAACATAGGTTATACAAGAGGAATGGTGGGAGTTGGATTTGAATTCCCGCACAGGAACAGATGCTGATGTTTCACAAGGTGCCTAAAAGGGCTTGATGGGCGGTTGTTGAAAGGTCTGTCAAGATGGAGAAAAATTATGAAATCAAAGTTGTCCTTTCCAATGCTTTTCACAATTTTCTCGCATACACATACACCGTACTTTTGGAAATCATTGGTGCTTCAAGCATTTTATCAAAAATGCTTGACAAGGCTTGAGCTCTTCCACAGGCAACTTGCAGAGAAGGTTGGGGGTGCCCAGCAACCAAGTTTTGCAAGGAAAATGATGCAACATAGCAATAGCAAATATGGAAGATGCAGAAATCATACGAAAGATAGAACAAGTACAGTATTCCGAAAGATTCTTGAAATATGAGTCTATGATCAACTCTGAGAAGATTTTTCATATGAAAAGAAAACCCAAGTCTCAAAGACTGAAAGTACCCGAAAGCATTCGCACAGTTATAGGTCACAGGAGCTTTGTAGGAGGGCTATGAGCAAGGCCGCAGGAAGAGATCATTCAATTTAAGCACAGTTTTGAATAAAGAAAAGTGCATGAGACAACTTTCCCAGTTTCATTTTAATGTATTTGGGCTTCAAAAGATTTCAAAGATCTGATTTGTTCAAAAGTGTTTTGCTCTCGGCTACCAGGTCAAGTGATCATCAGGAGTTGTATGACGTTGGCTGAGGCACAACTTGACCTGATTTTCTTGGCAGCTTGTCATGACGTTTTGTTTTTGGGCTGGAAGGTTGCACCAAGTGAAATCGCATCAATTTCCCATGCGGGTTTGGTAAGCGGTTAAGGACTCCAAGCGTTTGGTTGCAACATCGAGTTTTGCAGTTTTGTGAGGCGGATCTACGGGCTCATCATTCTTCAACTACTTGTATTTGAAGCTGTTAAGATGTGGGCATCTCGATTGCCAGCCCACAGTGAGGACGAAAGGGCGATAAGAAAAAGAAGGCTGGGCCAGGAATGGAATCATGTGCTCTTCCAATCATGGAATCATGTGCTGTGCTGTTCATGTGGATTCCCACTTCAAGTGCAATTTGCATACTTCATTTGGCCAGATTTGGCTGGTTTACCATGGAACACATCCGTGAGATGTTTCCACCAGGGGGCCCAGTTGCCATCTGAAAACAGCTACGGCTTCGCTTCGGAGGCGCTTTCTCTGCGGTTGTTTGTGGGAGAGGGTGTCCGAACAACCACGCCCTTCACGGAGACGTGGAGACGGAGGCAATGCATGGTTGTTTCATGTTTTTTCCACATATTTTTGTCAAGCTTCTGACAGATGTGTGACAGAAGTCTGACTTTCTCTTAAGTGGAACTCTTGTAGGTTTGCTGGAAATTGGCGGTTCCCCCGAACCACAATGGCCCAATGGCAAAAACAACCTGAGCTTCCAGTCTTTTCTTCACAGAAGTTGTCTTAGAGTTGAGTGTCACTAGTGATAAGCTGCGGCGCTTGCCCACTGGTTGCAAGGACAAATTTGAAGATCTCTTGGGCCCATCAGCCGCTGATGATGACGATGATGTCGATCGCAAAGAGGTCAAACAAAAAGCTGCGTTTTCGTTGAACATTTTTTCTTTAACGCGCCCGGGCTTTTGTTTTTGGACTGAATTTGTTTTCTGAAACGTGATCATTGGACAAAACAGTCTCAACAGGGTGATCGATGAATCTCTGGCAGTCATCCGTGCCGCCTCAAGCGAAGATTCAGACAGAAGGGCAGTCTTGATTCACAGCAACAGTCTACTAGGACCAGGATCCAAGCTGGAAAAAAAATGCTGATCACAGCACATCCTGCTATGAATGTATCAACTTCTACAAGATCGGATAAACGCTCTTGACATGTTGGATCCACTGATAATGATATGGACTTTGCACCTGAACAAGGATCCTTTATTTTGAAATCACATCGATCTCGGCCATGGGGTGGATTGTGGGCGGCATTCCCGACATTCTGGGCATTGCAAAAACCAACTTCACAGAGATTTGGCATGGAAATTTCGAGTCATTGAGGCCAAGCACGGTTGATATCCCCAGCATCTTCCTCCCCAATGTATCAGAGATCACGCACATGTCTGCACATGAAAAGGAAGACAGGCAGCATTTCTGGATTTCAGCCATCGCTTTTGCTTTCTTCGCCACCATTCTGGTGGGACAAGCATTGATTTGCCTCATCACAGCTTCAAAGTCTTTGAAGTGGTGCAATGGAAAAGATCCAGTCTTCGAGAAACTTGAAGATTTGGAGGCTGACTTTGATGGTAGAGGTGAGAAAAGCAGCCGTAGCTTCCAGAAGATCGAAAACGCTTTGGAGGCAGACTTTGATGGCACACCTGAGAAAAGCAGCCGCAGCAACTCGCTCACATGGCCCCGAACGCTTGTTGCTGTGTCCTTTGCTGGAAATCTGACGGCAAGTTGCTATGCCCTCGCAATGAGCAAGGATTCCAAGCAGATATCCAAAAAGTATGGCGTTGATTGGGAATATTACTTCATGCTGTTCGTTGGTTGCGGGCTTTGGACAATCGCCCAGGCAACATGGGCAACTTGGAACCTTGCTCCTGAGGAGTCATTGACATTGACATTGTTTGGGCAAGCTTGCTTTGCAAGCATGGCGCCCATACTGAGTGACCACTATGACACACTCAAAGATGCGATGTTTGCATTCCTTTGCTTGGAGTCGGGAAGCAGTGCAGTGCAGATCATGGGCTGGGTGAGCCTTTTGTATTTGATAGGGCTGCATGCCTACCTGATTGGCTTTGATGAGGACGCTCTTGTGGAACTGGCGGAAAGCCATTTGTCTGGCCTTCAAATGACCACAAAACTGAAAGATAGAAACTCCCAACCAGTTCCGCTGAAGACCGAGATGTGGGAATTTGTGGTATTCACCACCTACAAGCAAATGACTCCAACAAAAAGGAGGTTGCTTTTGCTTGAAAACGTCCCCCAAGCAATGTTTGCCGTGATTTACCTTCTCTACGAAGGCGGCTCCATGCCTGTCACCATCATGAACCTGGGCCTTCCTTGTGTGCAAACCGCCTTGGCGTGGCTTTTCTTCGAAAAGATTCGTGCGATCGCAGGTCCATTGATAGGATCAAAGCTGCGCAAGTTCCTACTGGTGAGACAGCAGCTGCGGCTACGACGCCTGTTCAAGGAGGTACGTGAAGAATATCATCATATTCATCATTTTATGTTGTTTGTTGTGGTTATGTTCACTTTTGGATGAAGATTCAGCTTGCACTTAGAGATGACAGGGATTTTGGAAACTCGGCAAGGCCAACTTTGCGGATGACATTGGCCTGCTGAAGAAAGCAATGCCAACGATGCACCCAAAGTATCCGATAGACAGAGTCGAGGCCAAACCCTGTTTGTTTTTAGCTTTGTTTTTAGCTTCTATTCTTAAGGTTAATTGCTCCATTCCACGTGGTTGAAATGGGGTAGCTTTCCACATTGCAAACAGCAAACAGATTTGTTTTGAAGGCTGAAGACTTCAATGCCAAAGATGTGGTCAACCTATGGGAAGCTGTTGTGTGGGAGGAAATGTGCTTTTTGGAATGCCGAATGCTTGTCAGAAAAATTGATTTGTCTTAGCTGTACATAGACAGAGTTATAGGGTTACCCAACCATTTCCTATATGAAGGGATATAACTGATATAACCCTATAAACCCTGTCTATGCGCAGCTAAGTTGTTTCTTGTGCTTTTGGTGCTTTTTGATATCTCTTTGACAGGATCCGAGCAAGCTCCCCTGCAATCTCTCCTTCTCCAGCTTCGAGTTGATTAAAGAGTTGCAGGTCTGGGGGGGTGGCAACAGCAATAGGCAGGCTTGCAGGCTAGCAGTTGCATGCTGCAGGAGTTTGTGCCGCCTGCTGAAAACTTGGAGAGCTTAGATCTGGGATGGAACCCCATCGACGAAAAGGGCTTTGAGGCCCGGGGGGGTTTGAGGGTAGCTGGCAGCTCCAAGCGGCGGCTTAAGCTGAGTCTTTATGGGTCTCTAGTAGCGAAGTCTTGCTTGTGGAAGCTAAGTGCCAGCAAAGATGCAGGCAAAGCCTGCGGATACTGCGATCATGTAAGAGTAGTGTGCAAGATTGATACCTAATCTTGCGAACAGGATGGTCGATGAAACACTTGAAGCTTTGTGATCTTCACGGCTATATTGTTACACAAAAAGGGACCTCCCCGTTCCAGTCTGAAGAGAATGGTCAAGGTTTTATTCCCAGGGCTTGCAATCCGCATCTGCTTTCGGATTATCTAGCTGAATCTAGCTTGAAGACGCACGTCGCGCGCATGTGGCTGCAATCCTGTCAACACTGTTGCCTGAAGTGGAACTTTGGGACGGTGCTGTTTCGGCGTGTCAATCGAACAAGTTCATGAATTGATGGATCCATCGCAACGAAACAAACTGAAACGAAGGCGAATCACAACAGTTGCTTGGAGACAAAAGGTTTGAGAATCTGCAGGCCCTAGTGTTGCCATGCAACCTCGGCTGGACTGTGTTTAGGTTTGCGCATGCAATGTACATGCATGGAATCATTATTAATTGATAGCAAAGGGCAAGTGACAGATGCTGAATTGTGTGGTAGCCAGCGGCAGGCTTTAATTCAACAGTTTCGCATAGTTTAGCAAGTTTTCTAAGTTTTGATGGCAGCTTTTGATTCTGGATGTGTGCTGGCGCAGGTGATTTGCGAACTTATCGAACGCAGCAAGATGCTGAAAAAGTTGAGCCTGCAGAACACTGGGCTCGATGATCGTCGACTCAAGGTGCGCTGCTGTGCCAGGTGTACCTGACACTGAGATTGTTGCGACATGTTGCGACCTTGCAGGTGCTCAGTTTTCATTGGAATGAACACCTTGTACCCCTTCTAGATAGTCGGCATGTTGCAGCGGCTACGACGTGCATTCGTTTCTCCCTTGTCCCCGGATTTTGTCCCTGATGTTTCTTGCATGAAGGGGGTAGGATTATATAACATATAGATCCTGTCACAAGCTTTTGATTTGCTATTTGTTTTCGCTTTTTAGGTCGAATCAAATCTTCCTATCTCCCTCTGTGTCCGTATCTCCCCAAATAAATATGAGACATGTGACATGTGTTGCCTTCAGGCAATCTTAGAGCGAGCAAACCACAAAATAGAAGAACTGCACTTGGACGGCAACTCCGTCACAGACTTCGGCGTCAAGGCCCTGCACAGAGAGAGTCAAAAATGAGGCAAATAATTCACATGGCCCCCGCTCTTTCCAATATGCGAAAAGCACCTGCGATCGATTCGGCTTTGCTTGTGACAGGATGTAAAAGAACAGCTGCAGCTCATGCGCAGCCTGAAGTTCATTGGCTTTGGATGGACTTTGATAGGCAACGAAGCGGCCAAGGCAATTGGAGTTGTGTGGTGGTGGAGCGATTGGTGGTGGAGTGTCCGGCGATGTGAACCTGTCAGGTGTTCGCAGAAGTTGCTAGGCAACAGAAAGACCTGCAGATGTCCGTGAGCGGCAACAAGATCGGTCCAGAAGGGCTGAAGGTGTCGGGCATATTGAGCGATTGAGCGCCTGCCAAGAAGCCGAGCGATCGCATGTTTGAAATGCTTTAGCCAGGCATTGGACGCTGAAGTACCAGGAGGCGCACTTGATGTCGAAGAGAATGCTGAGGAGTGAAGATATATATACATATATAACTGGAAAAAACTTTTGGGAAAGAGTTCAGCAAAATGAAGCTTGATGTCTGGCCATCTCTGTGAGGAGCCCTTTTGTGCAGAGGACGCGCTGGGAAGTCTAAAGCAAGTATCTTTGAGTCCAGAACCCCACCAAAATCCGTGAAATCGGCGCGGTGCGACTTTCAAAGCAGGGGGAAACCCCAACCCCCTTCCCCTTGCTCCCCCCTTCGTCCCCTTGCTCAGGAGACTTTCACCGTGCAGAACACGCTACAAGGACACACCAGAGTTGTAACAGCAGTCTGCAAGCTGGATGCCCACACCCTGGCAAGCGGCAGCTCCGACAAAACGATCAAAATTTGGGATTTGAACACAGCAACTTGTACACAAACACTTTCAGGACACACCAACTATGTAACAGCAGTCTGCAGGCTGGATGCCCACACCCTGGCAAGCGGCAGCATTGACAACACGATCAAAATCTGGGATTTTAACACAGCAACTTGTACACAGACACTACATGTATCAGGACACAGTGACATTGTATTCGCAGTCTGCAGGCTTGATGCACACACCCTTGCAAGCGCCAGCATGGACAGAAGAATCAAAATCTGGGATTTAACCACAGGAACTTGTAAAGAAACACTATCGGGACACACCAGAACTGTAAGAGCAGTCTGCAGGCTGGATGCCCACACCTTGGCAAGCGCCAGCGACGACAACACAATCAAAATCTGGGATTTCACCACAGCAACTTGTACACAAACACTAACAGGACACAGCCACTATGTAAGAGCAGTCTGCAGGCTTGATGCCCACACCCTTGCAAGCGGCAGCAATGACGACACAATCAAAATATGGGATTTGACTACAGCAACTTGTACACAAACACTATCAGGACACAGTGACACTGTATTCGCAGTCTGCAGGCTGGATGCCCACACCCTTGCAAGCGCCAGCGCAGACAACACCGTCAAAATCTGGGATTTGACCACAGCAACTTGTACACAAACACTATCAGGACACAGCAATTATGTAAATGCAGTCTGCAGGCTGGATGCCCACACCCTTGCAAGCGGCAGCGAAGACGACACAATCAAAATATGGCGCTGCAACCAACGAGAAAGAGATAGGAAACCCAACTAGACTTATCGAGACGCTCTTGCCAAGCGTTCTTTGGGCGCAAAGCTCACTTTGCTTATGGCCACTTGGCAGAAGAGTTCATATAGAGTCACTGGTAAAACCATGGAATGCTCCGAAGCGGTACTTGCAGATCAAGCTGTAGAAATTTCAAAAACATGCCACGACACGGTAGACAAAAATCGTTTTTTTCACCAAGAAAATTTCAGTAACGCAAAAACGAAAGTGTTTCTCTATGTTTTCAGATGTTTTGCTGCGAAGCTGTGCCGCCGAGGTCAGCCGCACTGCTGCTTCGGTCGCTGGTTCGCAAGGTTCACCGGCGCATGGACGTGTCAGACAAAAATCACTTCTGAACCATGGGGTTGCATCAAGACTAGGCACAAACAAATGTTCCCCAATGCCCTAAAACAAGACCATTCGGGAAGCAAAAACTGAGAAGCAGAATTGGGGACCAACAAAAATGATGTCTTTTCCAAGCTGAGATTAATGTGTGGCACATCCATGCAGCCGTGTTTCACCTAATCCTGGTTGCTGGAAGGCTTCGCCGGGCCCAAACTGTCATGTAGCCGACAGCATGTATGCTCACATGTTTCAGCCAAAATCGCTGAAAGAATAAGAACAAGTGAAGCTTTGTGCATCGAAAAGGAAAGATGGCTCTCTGAGTGTTGTGTCTTTGTCACATGCTTTTCATGTCTTAGCATGTCTTAGTTGCATTGTCTGCATTGGGCATGCATTTGTGTTCCAAACCGTTCCCATATACTCATGGTGTGCCTAATAGTCAAGAATTTACCGGACCCCTAAGCCACCGGATGCAAATAGGACTTGTCTGGTCAACGATTTCACTTTGTGCTGCGCTATTGCTTTTGTGTGCGTATGGATTGTGGCGTTTTCATCACAAAAGCAACCACGTTTGGTACAAACCCTTTTTTGGTTGCTTGCAACGATGCCTTTTTATTCTCCAAGGATTTACTTGTGAACTTGTGTTCGCATACACAATGGAAGAATAACACATGTTATTTTGAAGCAACGGAAGCAAAGTGAGGATGTGGTGATGTGCTGATGTGGGCTGTAACAGTCGGGAAATCGGAAGTTAATCAAACTTCGATCATACATGGATTAAATTACCGAAAATATACCTTTGGAACCCAACAAAACCCATGGAAAAATGGAGGTTTTAAGCCCCCCAAAAATATGGATTAAAATGCAGGAAAACATGGGTTCCCAAGGTTTTGGATGGTATCTAGGTCGAAGAGTTCATGATCTCCCCCGACTTTCCAGAGATTTAGTCCCGAATTTTCACAACAAAGCACGAAGTCCCGAAAATTTCAGTTCCAAATCGCTCCTTTCCCAAAAAACCAAGCCGCAGTTGGATCAGTGCGAGATCTCTTGAAAGAAACTCCGTGAAAACCATTTCCGTTTGAATTTTCAGCTCCGACTCCAAGGGAAAAAAAGGGTTCATTCTCCAAAGAGGATTTTTTGGATGGTGTATCTACATGTTCCCAAATTTTTCAAAAACCGCAGCAATGCTTCCGCGTTTACAGAGTTTTCGTCCCTCCAAAATTGTGACTTTTCGAAGTTGCCAATTGACTCATATCGTGCATCTCCATGTGATTCGGGATTTTCCGCAATTCTGCTCCACTATGGCTGAATTGAGGTGGAAGGGGGTGGCGTGTGTGAAAATTGCTTGGATGATCAAGAAAGCATACTTTAGCTGAAGATTGTGGTTTGTCGTTAGTCAGTAACTAGGACCACGGCCTTTAGATGGCCGTGGGGTTTTTGTGATCACGCCGTATCATGGATGATGTTTTATGTGGTAATGCCAATAGGAATTAGTTCCATACGATTTTTTCATTGTTTAACCCTTGATTTACAAGCAAAAGTTCAAAAACAGGCATTTCGCCTAGGCGAAACTGGTACTTTTGGGGTTGTCCAGAAATCTGAAACTACTTGAACCGTGACTAGAAGCATTATCTATATTGTCGTACTTTCATTTTACCCCTTTCTGTTGTGCCGGCTTGACTTTGAAGTTGGCTTCAGAAACGTTATTTTCTTCTGTATCGTATGGTATCACGGTGAGACGTTTCGATGTTTCATTTTTGCTCCCATGATGAAATTGTGAAAAGTGATGGTTCTAAACTTTGGCAATCGAAAGTTTGGCCCTTCACCCAATTTTTTTTAGCCAATCGTCTCTTGCGAGTCGTTTCCAATGATCAATACCAATAATCAAGAGACCCCGAAAACATACCATCCAAGACACCGGAACCTCAGAAGGTACGGTTGATAAAAGAAACCCCAAACAACCACCCGAGATGTATAAAACCCTGTATTTCTGAAGCATCAACGGTATTCACCTTGGTCCAGGATTCGGAGGAAAATGGGGTGCAAACCTACAGGGGTGTTGGAACCGTGGAACCACGGGTAACAAAAACCATCCTTTTAATTAAAAAAATCACTCCGTGAACTTTTTGGAAATTGGAAAAATGGATTTGAATTGTTCCCGTTCCCTAAAGTGGAAATTTTTAAGATCACATCCTTAAAGGGGACCAGTTCCACTTAAAGAAAATTCCTAAATAAATGCTATTGGAAATTGCAGCAGTTTCCGTTCAATCTTTTGGTGGCTGATCTGTCCAGCGGAGGCTTGAAGACTTCACTCAAATTTGGTGGAGGATCTGGGCATCCAATGAAAAAGCTTTTGTTGGTGTCTCTTCTCAACCTGTTTGTTTTTCGAGGTTTATTTATTTTTCAAAAAAGATGAGGATTACATTTTCTAGTGTGTAGGCTGTAGGGTCCCCACTCGTATATTTGTGTAATTTGTTTGGAAAATCTCCATTGCTCATATTTCTGATCACCGGATTTGCGGTGGGAGGTCTAGGGCTTCAACCAGGGGATTCCTTCTTGTGGGGAGGTCATTCGTTTATTTTTTCAACCATGCGTACAGAATTGTTTTGCTATTGAAAATAAATTCACAACTGTCAAACTGTCAAATGCAGTTGATTTTTAAGAGATGTTACAATATCTTGCTGCCATGTGGTTGTTGGCAGTGTGTGAGGACCATGGAGATTGTGGCTGCGTGGCCATTGTGCAGGCAGGAACATTCAACTACTTGAGATACACATCTTGAAACTATATTATATGTACACTGTAGTATTTTGATGTATACACTGTATACATATAGATTATATATATATATATTTATTATATTACTCATAGGACTTTGATACATGTCTTTGCTCTCAATGAAGCCTCCAATGAAGCCTTCAAAAAGAGTGCCCGATGTTTGTAACGGGTTATTTTTCAGTGGCGGAGTGGACCGACTTTGATCCGTGGAAACACAGGAGACTTGGAGTCTGTTGTTAATCCAGAGTTTTTAGCCGCTTCCGAGCTTTTGGGAGGTTCCCCCAAATCCTGGTAAAAAAACATGTGGGTTGAAGTGTTTTGCCTATATGGCATGTATGAAATCCCTGTTGCCTAAATCCAGGGATCTTGTCGAGACACAATGGTCGAGATTTTTGGTTGATTTGGCCCACTTCGAAGCAAAGTCGGTTTTACACACGTGGCAAGGCACCAGTACTGTCACGGTCTGAAAACCCCTGTGGGCAACCTGAGAAGGTTGGGGTGCCCAGGCCAACCAAACATCGCAAGTAAAACCATGCAACACATGGTGCTGAAAATTGAACAACAACAGTATTCAGAAAGATTCTTGAAACGTGAGTCTACTATCAACGATGAACATGAAAAGGAATCCTAGGTCTCAAAGAATGAACGCATCTGAACACATTCCGGTAGTAATCGCTTGAGGGCTTTGAGAAAGGCCGCAAGAAGAGACAAGCCAAGCGTAAACTTTGCCGTTCAAACCCATTCTGAATTGTGTGAAAGAAAATGAAATACATCTAGTTCTGGACATGCAGTGTCTCGATGTTCATCTTTTGACAGATTGCATGATGAACGTCCTTTAGAAAACACGTCGATTTGAACCGCCCGAGGATGATGTCATGCTTTTGCTGATAGATCCAGAGTCTCTTGGCAAAAAACCCTAAGAATCCTTAGGGAAGATTGACAACATCTGACGGTGCCTTGACTGGAAGATTGAAGGATATCAACAGATTGTGAAAGTCTGGTGACAAGTTCTGGCAAAGCCAAGGTATTCGTGTCATATGCCATTTTAGTTTTTTTTTTTTGAAAAACGAGATTCAACACTGCATTCGTTTCTTTCTTGACTGCCGTTGCTATCGTTTTGGCTCAGTTCCCCTCAACCTTCATTGCTATCCGTTTTAGCTAACTCTCCATCCATTACCATGGGCACACCATTGCCAAACTTGTTTTGGTGCATGCTCCTTGTGTTAGCCACCTTCGCGATAGCCGTCCGCCCTTCACTGGGAGATCGTCTTGACCAAAGATATCCAGTCAGGATTGCCGCTATAAGCTTTTGCTCAGAGTTGGTGCAACATTCTCTCGCTGGTCTCTCCAACTCAGAACGTACGTTTTCCGATCATGATGTTTGTGAAAAAGTCTTGGCTGGATCACTGACCAAGCAACCTTTCTGGGCCATGAGGGCAGCTAAGGCAGCTCAAGTGAACGGCAAGATCCAAGAGTTTGGAAGACTTCAAGCAGTTTTTGATGGTTCACGGCGACGACCATTCTGGCGTGTGTCATTGGACCGTGTCTGTGAGAAAGAGTGCAGGCAGCTTGTTGACGGCATGCGAGAAAAAAGCCCCCTGGATGTCAAAGAGCAGACATTTTTTGATTTTCCGATGATGAAAACCACTAGATAATGAATACTTTTCCCAGTTTCTGTGCTGCTCGGCTTATTTTCCAACCAAGGTGAAGAATTGAAGCATGCCTTTCACCAAGGCACTGGAAAACTTGAAGAAGCTTGCGTAGATGGTGTGGTGCGCAAAGCAGAACTTGGCATTTTGCAGAGTTGTGCCAGCGCTTGTGGATATAATGGCAAAGTCTGTTTGGAGTGGCCTTCCTTCAGCTACAGAGAGAAAGGCGACTGGCAAGCCCAGTGCTGCACGGAATTCAATATCTTGGAGGGCACAGAGCGCGCAAACATGTGCGACTCTACCTTGACAGCAGGGCAAATTCGTCAAGCTTCTCGTTTTTGGTATCAAGGACAGAAAAGCACCTACGACCACAACCATGATGAACCGTCGGTATCCACACAGCTGGTTCCCTGTGAGTGCTTCAGCAATCCGCTTTTGTGGAGATTTGGTGCGGTATGCTGTCAGAGAGTCCACAGGTGGTGTCAGGTTCACAGGTAGTGTCAGGTACGAATCTGTTGCTGGCACGGAGATCGAAGAGTCCAAGAATTTTTGTGAGGAGGTTTTGGCTGGATCACTGACCAGCGGGCCTGATTGGGCCAAGAAGGCAGCTCAGCCGTCGGAAGTTGAAGGCAAGATCCACAAGTTTGGAAGACTTCAAGGAGTTGTGGATGGCTCAGAGCCGCCTGCATGGCATGTGTCATTGACACGTGTCTGTCACGATGAGTGCTTGGAGCTTGTGAAAGGCATGCGAAAAGAAAGCTCCCTGGATTTCATAGGGCAGACATTTTAATTTTTCTTTTAACACGATGAAAATCAGTAGAACATGTACAGTAAATTATAATAATATGTACTTTTTTAGTTTTGAGGTTTTTGAGGTTGCCATGACCTAGGTTCGTATTTCGTACAGGATGTGGTAGATGGAACGTTCGGTTCCTTCGAAGAATCCTGCGCTGATCGTGTGGTGAAAAAGGTCGAAGCCCACATTTTGGGCTGCTGTGGAGATGCTTGTGGCTGGGATGGCCAGATGTGCGCCCTCTGGCCTTTCTTCAACATTACGGACAAAGGGGCTTGGGAAAGCGAATGCTGCACGGAATTCAACGTGCTGGAAGGCACAGAGCGGGAAAGGATGTGCGACTCGACCTTGACATCATGGCAAAGAAACCATGTGTCCGGCCGAGGACAGAAAAAGAACAACACAGGTGGCATCCTCATTGGTCAAGATTGGCAGTTGAAGTGGACAGAAAGTGGAGCCGAAAAGTATGCCGAGAGTGGGGCCAAGAGTGGCCAGGAAGTTTCCCAAGAATTCTTGTTGGACAATGACATATCAGTTGAAGATGGGTTTCGTTTGAACCTATGGACCAATCAGAGTCTGACCATGGAAAGTTCACTATTGCAGATGGAGAATCGCCGGCAAGGTGATGATGATTGTCCAGATCCCCTTGGTCAGTTGATTGCCAATGAAAAACTGACCAAAGAAAATTGGTTCAAGATGGCCCAAGCGAGTTATTATGCGGAGGAATGTGGAAACCCGAACAAAGGCACAGAAAAAACCGATGCTCTCGACTGTGAGGCCTTCACCTGGGTAGCTAACCGTGAAGTAGATACAGTGAAGTGCTTCACGCTTCGTCGTCCCAAGCTTGATGACGATGAAGATGACAAGTGCCCTTTTAAAAAGTTGAAAAGCAATTCGGTCCCAGTCACCACGGGCGTAGAAAGTAGCGAAACCATGATCTACTTGCACAAGGACGTGTTCTCTCTGTCAGGTACTGGGTAGCTCTCGATCTTAGCATCAATCCATGCGCAGTCTGGCGGTGAAAATCAATGTTTGCTTATGCTGTGCTGCACTGGTAAGTTGCTCACCCAGCTCATTTTGACGTTTCACAGCAAGATGAGTCATAGGGTAGATGTGCCAACAAATTAAGTCAAGAGTGTCTAAGTCAAGAATGTCAAAATCCTGCTGTATCTTTGACATCAAATCGAATACGTTGTGTGCTTTTCTGGCTGAGGTGACACGAGCCAAAGGGGTTGCCATGTGCGGGCTGTTTTCTTGCATCCAAGAGCTCAACAACTTCAGCTTGCAAAAAACAGGCTGTTTATGAAGTTTGGCTTGTTGAGTTTCTTGGATGTTTTTAGGCATCCGAAAATGGAAGGTCTTCACTAAAACAATATCCATTTTGATCATGGTTTCTTTGCAGAGTGGAGGGTGCCAGAATGGACGGTGATGGCTTTACCAAGAGTTGCTGACCCTATGGAATTTCGAGCCCTTGAGATGATGTCAGATGAATGTTGCAGCCGCCTTTGGCCCAAGCTGGCCATGACTGTTGGTATTTTGCGTATCTTCTCTCTTTGGCAAATACTTACATGGACGTTGGCTGCGACTCTTCGTCAGGGTTTTGACGTACAAGTCAACGCAGATCGATGTCTGCATGTTGCCACTCCGACGCTGAGTTGAACTGTGTGAGTCCCTGCAAAAACATGAACATTTTCATGTTCTGACTATTGAATGATCGGGGAGTCATGTGTTTAGATGAAATGCATTGAAATGCATGATATGAAGATTGCATAAGAAAAATGATGTGAACTGAAAGATACTTTGGAGCAGTGCAAGTTATGACCTTCACAGAGAACATCAGGTTGTCCGATCCACAGTTCACGGATTCCATGTATGTGCGACCCAGCTCCTGTGCGCTTGTTGTTAATAGTGTAGTGTGCAGCTATGAAGGATTGTGGTTCTTTCCTTTTAGGCTTGCAATTGCTCACGGTGCACTGGGATTTGAACTCAAGAATCACGCCAGCATGGACTGAGGAGTGATGACAAGGAGTTTGATTTTCAGTCTTTGGTGTTCGAAAGCCCACTCTTCACTTTCCTTCATGCTCAAGAGTTCTTCATATCACATGATGCCGCATGTGACCAACCAATCGACTTTGAACCACCACCAGTTCCTGTGGATGTTGCAGCCAAAAGAGCGCAGTTGCAACAGCGCTTCGTCGTGAAACACATCAAGGAATCGTTGGTTTCCCTGTCGAAGCGAGATGTTTCGAGTGCCAAAGGTATGCAACAACTATTTCATCGACAGGTGCTGCGTTTGAAACCTCTTTAGACCCCAGGGTGGATGGGTCATCCATTTTGTTGTTGGAAGGAAAAGCCTTGAAATGTTTATGAATGCTTCAAGCACAAACCTGCCAAAGAGAAATCAACCAAATTTCGTATGTGTTGCTTGCGGGTGTGTCGTCCACTGGATACATCTCAACGAGTGGGTCATTTCTATTGGTGGACCCCCCTTGCCTCAACTTTATCCTGCAGTGCTGAAAGTTTGTTTGTGCGAAATCTCATTTTCAAGCAAGATGATGTACCACACAACAAGCCAATCTCTCAGATTGTTGCCATTTCGTGTTGGAAATGCATTTGTAGCCTGGTGTATGTTTGATTCTTGGATTGTACAAGATGTGATTTTGCAGACAGCTTTGGAGAAGAAAACAAATGACGGAACACGCACTTAGATCAAACTTTATTGTATGTATACTTGAGAACTCATGAAGATATGTTGTTTTTCTTCGGTTCCGGTTTGCCATAATCTATCTTTGCCATTGTTTGTTTTTTAATAGCAAACTGTGGCTATTTATACAATGTATGGTACTGGTACTTTTACCGCTTTTACCGCATGAAAACAGGCGTTGCCAGCAATCCAGTGGCCAGATTCCCTGGTTTAAACATCAGCCTTTTTTGTTTACAACTAAACGAAAAAAATAGAAGCCACGAAGACATATGGCTGCCAAGGCACTATAGCAGTTCCAGTTTTCTGGACTTATCAAGCTCCCTTGGACACAATTTTTTCTCCAAAACTGGCATGTAACTTGATATGATGAAAATCACTGGTTGTTTTGGCAAGTTGCACATGTTTTTTTTTCTCTTGGCGAACAAAACAAACTGTCTTCAATCTGGAGGCTGGTCATCAACAGCGTGTTCCAGCTGTGGAACTCCACATGTTCCCGAAGAACCTTTCAGATATCAACTCCACTTGGCAGGTGTTGATGGTTCCACGTGCCAAGGAAACGTGTGGATTGGATAAACGATGTTTAGCATGGAAACATACTAGTAGGAAATGCATGGAAAATAGATGCATTTGGCGTTTTAGCATATTCAATCATCTTTCTTGGCACTCCCTGATCCTGTCAGGAGCTCTTTGGCAAGAAAGTCTTCTTGTGCAAGAACGAAGAGGATGTTGAAATGTCTCATGTGAAGAGCACGCCTTGCGTTGCAGAGCTTTCCTTTGATCCCTTACCACCTCGTTTGCTGCATCTAGTGACGTGGAGTTCACACTCAGACCCCTTACGATCCACCCCACATTTTCTGGTTCTCAGCATGGAAATTCTTTTGCTGGCTTCAGCAATTTTGATCTTTTGGCAACTCTTGGATTCCTTGCGCAAATTGCTGAAGATTCTATGGGAACTATATCATGCTCCCAAAGATCTTGTTGAGAGGCAGAAACTTCTGCAGGGTACATATCCACAGATGTATGTATTGACACAACATGCATTTGTACACCAAGCACCAGGTCTCGAATCCTTGATACAAGAGGAGCCTTTGGACGCTTGCCGTGAGGTTCAAGTGTTGGAAGTTGTTGAAGGCAGTCGAGAGAAACGTGGCTTCTTGGCAAAGGTGGAAGATGTGTTGCTCTTCCAAGGTGTCATGGCTGTGTGGGGTCGAATCGCAGAGCCTTCAGGATGGATATGTTTGGAGAATGGAGGTGACCTTCGTGTGGTAGCCAAAGATGAGGTGGGCTGTGACAAATGGTATCATGAGTCGATCATGCTTCAAAAGGTTGGTGAGTTCAATCAAATTCGAAGGTTGATGAGTTCGGTTTCGCAGTTTGCTGTTTCCTGCAAGGTGCCCGTGGCACCTTTTTCTGCAAATTCCCGTTTGCTGGTGCCATTCTCATCCTTACTTCGTAGACAGCTTGTCCTAGCAGCTAGTCATGCTTCAGTGCAGTGGTTCTTGCTGAACACTTTGGCAAAGAAGCTTGGTCATGCACTTTTGCCGCTCAAACCGTCAAATCTGTGAGATATGCGGATACAATGACTCTCCACTTGCCCATGAGACGGATGATCCGTGGGGTCTTAAGGCTTAAGGGCTTGTTGGCCCCCATGAATTGGTTAGGCTGTCAGTGATTGTCATCCTTTACTATACTTGGGACCAGGCCTTTGTTTGAGTTGGTGGCCTACGATTTCCTCCCTCAAAATACCTTCTGCGGGTCTCCTTCATCTCAAATCTGCCAGGGTTTTGAAGTCTGTGACACCCCAGCTATCCTGATTTCATAAGCCCGAACTCAGCTGTCTGGGGTTTCCATGATTCTGATCTTTTGATTTCCAAAAGTTTTTGGAAACCAGATTTTTAAATTCAAAATCTTCGTTCTATCCTGTGTGAGTTCAGGATGATGGGACTTGAATTCATCATGGCAATCTCCTTTGGCCTCTTCATCGTCCATATTGTAGCCTTGTACCAGATGGAGTTTACGCACTCGCGAGCACTTTTGTATGAAGAAATCTTGGAGAATCGGAACAAACTCTTACAGCTGGAGAACGGGATGGCTACAACTGTTCTCCTTGTGATTGCTTTGGCTGTCCTGTTGGTTGCAGCGATTTCAGGTATCCTTAGGACATCGGCCATGGTTTCTACAGCGCTACCCTGTGCGTCTGTGATTACAGCCTTGGCACTGCATTTGGTTGACTTCCGGGCTCCCAAGATTTTTTTAATAAATGGTCAGTAACCAGGTTAGAGTTATAAGTTATAACCCCCAATGATAAGTTGTGTCTAATAGTCTTATAGCCCAATTACCAACCACTGATCCCAAATTCCTGTGCTTGAAAGTCTTGAGAACTTTTTGGAGGTTTCAAATGCTGTTGAAAGAGGAAATGCTGCAACAAACAATTGGAATCTCCTAGATCGTTCGCATGGCAAGAGGATAGGACTACCTCTTTCGTTATCAAAGGAAGTTTAGCTCAGAAACTTCCGATATACGAACGACATCTCAGTAAAGTTCAGTCAAGTAGAGTAGAGTCAAGTAGAGTAGAGTCAAGTAGAATAGTGTCAAGTAGAGTAG
>DF243831.1:0-28807 GCA_000507305.1 Breviolum minutum Mf 1.05b.01 | reverse complement strand
CAGACAGACAGACAGACAGACAGACAGACAGACAGACAGACAGACAGACAGGCAGACAGGCAGACAGGCAGACAGGCAGACAGGCAGACAGGCAGACAGGCAGACAGGCAGACAGGCAGACAGGCAGACAGGCAGACAGGCAGACAGGCAGACAGGCAGACAGGCAGACAGACAGACAGACATACATGAATTACTTACTGTATGTATTGCATAATGCCTCCTCAAACCCTTTGGAAACACCAAGAGAAACCACCCCACCTTGACTTTGTGGATTTCAGGTCGAAATCACCAACAGCTTTGTCACCCACTAAGCGTCACAGTGAGTCAAAAGGAGCCATATCCTGCTGAAACGTCAGGATTCAAAATTTGTGATGTCTCAAAAGGCGTTTGTTTAGATCAGTTGAAGATTGGAGTTGGGGAAAGCACATGGAATTAGATGTTTGAGACACACCAAATTTTAAGGCATTTTGAATCCTCAGGAGGATTCAATGCAAAGATTCGTCGCACTTGTGCCGGTCATGACTTAAAACCGCACACCGCCTGCCAGAAGCTAAAAACTCAGTGATCACAACATGATCAGAGTTCTCTTGGCTTCCGATCCAGGCTTCCTGAAGGTGTCGATTTTCAACACTTCTGGTATTCCTTCTACAAGCCGCCCTTCCCTCTTGTTGCTTCAAAAAAGCTTGCTGGAGGGAGGGGTTGAACTTGGTTTATGGTTTTTTTGATGATGTCATCAATGACTTTAAAAAAACAAAGGAAAATTGTGAGATCCCTTTGTTTGCAAAGGGTTCGGAGCATTTTCCTCACACTCTGTTGCAGGAGGGTCCTGTTTAGCCCTGGGTGCTATTCTTGGTGCTCCTGCTAGTCGATCGAACCTGAATTAAAGGTTCCAGATTTCCAAACCAACAGCTCGTGAGGCTAGTTTCCAACAATTCTTGTGGATCTGCCGCGGTTTCAACCATGGAAAATGTATGAAAATGTGTTTTTTCCAGAAGATTTTTTCAGTGATACTGTTGATGTGTCCAGAAATCCGACCATCCACAGGGTGTTATCCCGGGAAATAGATCTACCAAGTTGTACTCATAACAGGTTCACGAAGGATTTCTGCAGCATCAACAGTGTGGAAGAGTTCGTTGGAAGTTCGTCTGCACCTGTCAACTTGCAGTTTCTCATTTGAAAATTGATGTGAATTGATGTGAAGTGGTCATTCATGGTGGATATTGGTCAGAAGATTCGATCGATGTTTTTTCACGCCCATGGAGGGTGTTTTCAATGTTAAGGGATAATTCCATTCGGAAATGCGGGAAGAGAGCCATCCCAATAAGGACATCCACCATAAAGGACCATGACCATGACACCTTGCTTGACATCCAGTAGTTCCTTTGAAGCAAAACCACTTTGTGGATTTGCACAATTCATGGTCCCAGGGGCCTAATTCACAGGAAGTTTCAAGATGTTTCGAAGTTTCTAAAGAAATCTCGAGTTGATTTCTTTGTGAAATATGTCGAAAGGCAATGTATTTCATATTTCACAGCTGTTTTAGTTCAAACATAGAAATTCAACCTCTTTGATTGGCCGATCCTTCTTGCCAAGCACCCTGAAGAAACATCAAGAATACGAATACAAACGAACCAGAAAAAATGGTTTGGCAACGTGTGCGGTGGTTGATAACATGATGCACCACTGCTTTGTCACATGTTTTATTTTTTCAAGGCCCACTCTTGATGCCACGGTGACTGCGCATCTCCATCTTGGGGTTTCCATCATCGGGCGATTTTGATCAACGTCCACTAGGGGGGAAACTCCCATGGTTTCCCGGTAGATAGAGAATCGCAGAGTCCACCAGATGGCGGTCAGTTCAGGGCAACCATTTGTGGCAACAAAATTCGGCAAAAAAATGGTCATGCGTTTGATTTCTTAAGGCTTCCATTCGCAGCCTTCCAATTTCTTGTGGTGAAACAAATCCCTATTATTTGTGGGGATAAGCAGCCTCCCTCTTGGAGATCCAAGGTGACGCTGTCGTTTTTTTGTTGTTGTTTGATTCACCGTTTTCTTTGCCGCAGTTTTTTGTTGCCAAAGTTCTGGTGCCCCTCCTGTTGTCCTAAGCGGCAGCCGGAGGAAACCAGAGATAGATTCAGTGCGCTCCTCTTTTCGACATGTCCGATGCCGATTTGCCAACAAAAAAGAGACTGACTGTCACAAGTGACCTCAGCAGTGACCGGGTCACCTGGTTATTCAAGCTGTTTTGTAGGGGATTACTATGCTACCCAGTTATATTAGGGATTTTTTTCATTAAGCTGTTACACCCTAGAAAATTAACATGGAACCAAAAAATGGAGGTTTGGAAGATGATTTTTACTTTTCAATTGGGTGATTTTTAGGTTCCAGCCGTTAATTTTCAGTGGTGTTTTTGGGGATTGTAGTAGGCCATAAAAAGGATCCTTAATGCCAAAGGACGACTTTTTGAGGTTGCTACACCTCGATACAAAACGCTGGCTGTTGTGAAGAACTTGTTCCTGGAAAAAGACAAAGGTCTTATGAGGGTTTCCAAGGCAAAAGTTGTTTGGACAAGCAATCTCAAGTTTTAGAAGTTATGGCTGGTCAATACCCTCCAACGTGTCCCCCCCGCAGAAATAAGGGCTTATATATTAACCATTGCTTTCCCTTAATAAGGCCTTGTTAAACCCTTTTTTGGGCGGGGAGGGGGTTACGTGGACCAGCCATGAGCAAGTCTCCCCCCTTGTTTTTGTGTAATCATAGTTGAGAACGTATGAAAGAATCACATGTAACCCCCCGAAAACTAACATGACAATGGAAAACCATGGAAAAACCAACAATTTGAAGATGTATCTCCTAACTATTAAAAATGGAAAAATGGAAAAACCCAACCAATTTGAAGATGTATCTCCTATTAAAGATGGTGATTTTCCAGGCATCTTAGTTTTTCTGGAGGTTTTTATCACATCCTCAGCTTGGGCCCTGATTCTTCGGTCGAGGCGGCGGCCAAAAAATTGGTCTTGGAAACAGAAGCGGATGTCTTGAAGAAGATTCGGGAACCGAAATCGGAGGGTGGGAGGGGCGACAGTGTCATTTTGGTGATAAAACATCTGAAGTTCTTTAAGTTGCACTGGTTGTTTTTAAGTTCAAAAATGACTTCTTATGAAAACTATGCCTTTATGATGGTTGATCCTCTTTCAAAAGATCTTAAAAAGGAAGCTTGAAAGGATCATCCGATAGGTTCTGTTTTTTTTGTTGGGTTTTCAAAAAGGATTTGAACTTTGAAATGATGTTCAAGCATTTGAGGATAGAACCCCCCATCCTTGAACATTACTAACAGACCAGGCCACTGCTGATTTTTTTTGGTGTCAATTTGGGAGGACCAAAAAGGAAACATATGATGGATGAAGGTAGATCCAGCCCTATGATTTCTATCTCCATGCCTTAATATTCAGAGTGATTAGAAATCTCACGCCACAAAAAGGCTGACGTAGAATACAAGATGTTTATTGCTTAATAGATAGGGCCGGCCTCTTCTGTAATGATTTTTCTTCATGCGTTTGACAGCTTTCTGAAAGGCTTGGGGAGCCCCTCAAAATGAGTGGAAAAAAACTCCGCAAAAGTGCAAGAAGCTCATGTTGTACAACCAGTCTTGGCATTTTGTTCGACACATCTGATGGTTTTGAAACCTACTCAGCCAGCAGGCTAACCTGAATAAACTTTTGGGGAATACATTTTTAGTAGGAAAAGTAAAGTTCAAAACTTTTATTTCTGGGTCCCTTGGCTGAGTGAGGACATGTTTGAAACCAAAGGGCTTTCTAGGATTTTAGACATACATCGAAATGCGATGAAATGCCCAAGATATGCTACCTCCCATCAGGTTGGTTGTCTCTTTGATGAAGAAATACCTCCTATCAGATGCTAAAGGGTACTCCTGTTGAGTTTTCAATCCGAAGTAATTCTCTTCGAACAACAGGTTTTTGCGGATGATATCCAAATAAGTCGTCACTGTAATTTCGGTGTTCATCAACCCTCCTAAAATCACCATCATTCAGCTCGTTTGAAAAAGCCGCCACTTCAAAAAAACACACAAAAACGGGTGCTTTTTGGGCTTTGACTTCCAAAATTCTGGTTCACCTGCGGAACCAAAATCTCAAGTTTCATTTGGTTTCCGTTACTCTGAAAACATATGGCCTGGCTTTTTAGATCCTGGAGTTTTGGGGGGGTGAAGCTTCGAATTTACCAGGAGGAGTTACAGCTGGTCAAAGGGAATTTGGTCTCGCCTGGGACCGAACTCGGGGAACTCGCGTTTTCAAAAATTCATGGAAATGGTGTTGTTGTTTACACCCCTGGAAAATTAACGTTTTGAACCCCCCAAAGTCATGGAGGTGGATGGAAGATGATTTTTCTTTGTAGATAGGGTGATTTTTAGGTTCCATGTTAATTTTCCAGGGTGTACCTGAAGTAGCAAGAAGTCCGTGACTCTACTACAATTTCCATGTTACTTGTAGATTTGCTACTTCAATTTCACATGTTCTATCTCCTCCGTCCAGCATGTGCTTACGAATAACCAGCTATCAAAAGAAATCACATAAGGATACAACATCACCACAAGAAAATGCCCGTGTCTGAAATCTGAAATTTGTTTTTTTTTCAAATATGATGGCATGAATTTGGCGAATGGAAAAACAAGTTGATCACTCACCAAACCCTAAAATAAAAGACTTTCACCTTTTTGGGTAACCTTACTTGACGTACTAATTTGGGTTGAGTAGATGAAAACTTTCACCTATCATTGCTCCGCTAACATGAGGCTTTTCCAAGATTTGGCTCATAGAATGGCATTTCCTAGTAGGAAAGGTATTGCCAAGCGATTTGTTTAGATTTCGGGAATTTATATAATCTGACATTTAGGGCCTTTTTCTAAGCCTTCGAATCATTCATTTTTGGGGTAGTACCATCGTCTTGAGCAAAAACATCTACGTACACCTAATCATACAACATCACACATACAATCACCTCAACACATTCTTTAGACATGACCATCAATCACTGCTATGAACTGGTAGGAGGAATCCTCTCAAGAATGGACTGATCATTCAATCCTTGTGTTGAACTTGCTTAAAGAAAGAAAAATGCCCAGACTGGACACCTGAAAATTCCTAATGGAACTTTCCAATGAAGAGAATGGCGTTTTTTTGAGATTTCTGGTTTTCTTGTGTTATTCTATCTCATTCCAATTCATCCCTTTCTCAGATTTTGGCACACCAACTAAATCAATCATTGCGAGGGTTCAGGGTTCACCCAAGACATCCGAGTCCATGGGTCCCACTGACTTGGGCCAAAGCCCCCAAATTTTCGGGCTCGAATTTGATACCCCACGACTGAAGTTTAAGAGCATGTGTTTGCCCCTGAAAAGTTACAACCCGCCCGAAAAAGGAAAGGGATCATCTTCCAGGGGTGTATTACCCGAATCTAAACGGCTTCCATCCGTGGGTTCCCCACGGTTTCCTCCCAGGTATCAGAAGTATGCAGCTGTGTCATGACCTTACTGTCATACCCATTGGAACTGCGCGACTGCATCTTGAGCCCCACTGGAGTGACTGATTTTGGAAAGAATTTGACTAGCAAAAAAAGACGGTGTTTTTTCAGAAAGTCATACTACTTTGACAAGTCAAACACTGTAAAAAGGCCGGAAGAAAAAAAGCACTCCAACTGTTTCCCAAGTCAGAAATCTACCAGTGGTGCACCTTCAGGCCAAATATGAAGGCTGCTAGCCTCTTCTATGGATTTGGAGAAGATTCCAAGGTGCCCCGCGCCATCATTGGAGCTAACCTTCCAATAAGTCACTGAAAAGAAAAATTTTGGCGCGAAATCAACTTGCATGGTAAAAGATTTGCGAGGTATATAAGTTTGTTCACCCCACCCTTTTTTGCAATGTTTTCTGAAATCGTCATTGGAACAAGATGATGTTTTTTCAGACAAAAACAACTAAGTGCCATGGTGTTTTTTTTCCACATGGGAAATCCTTTTTTCCTCCAAGTTCTTTGTTTCTCTTACTCTTTGGTTCATTAAAAACAACCATGGGCCATGGGTGAAATTAAAACCAACCCCCCAAAAAATACAAGAAAACAACTCGCAGGTGTTGGTTGAACCTCGATCTTTGACAAGCAGTTCATTGGACTCACAAAAAAGAGAGCTTGAAGAACCAGTACCAAAAGCGCCAACACTGGGAGCTGAAGGACCGTGAATCTTCGAAGGGGCGGAGAAAACCACTCCACTCCATTTGGTGAAAGTTTGAGATCCGGGATCCCGGAGCCACCACTCGAAAGGGTGGCAAAAACCCAGGAAAGTTGGTGAAGGTTTTTTTTTTTGAGATTTGGATTCCTAAATGATTTTTTATGGTTTTAAAACCGGATGAAAAATAGACACTGTTGTTAGAAGGTACGAAACTTAAAATTGTTTGAAATAAAAATGTTTCGAAAGTTCATGCTTTCGGGAGGATTCGAGTTGTTTAAACGGTAATAAGTTGCTACATGTTCAAAAAGGTTTTTTAAATAACCACCATGGGTTGAATTTAGAAAGACATAGCGATCCTTAATCATACCAGTCGGGGAACAACCTTTGAGATAGCTTTTGTGGGTGAACTTCCAGACCATTTGAATACCCAATTTGGCACAGAAAGATGTTGATTCGGTTGTTACGGTTGGTTTCACAGCTGTTTCACAAGGCAATGTTCACTCCAAAATGTTCAGTAGAGTTCCTACCAAGCGGACAACAAGCAGAATGTAACACTACAAGAGAAGGCGTGTGGACTATGTACGCACCAAGTCCCAAAATAATTGATGGGTGCAAAAAGAGTGCAATTGGAACTCGCTTCGTTTCAAGGGTTCAAACTCAGTGACACAACAAACCTGCTTCTTGAAGCAGCCAGTGGATTTTGTTGCTGAAAGTCAAGGGTTTGCTGTCGATGGATGTCAGCTTTTATAGAAGTAGGGAGGGTTTGAAACAGCACCCCTAACAGGACCATGATAAGTTCATCCTTTTTTCGGTTGAGATGCATCACAGTGACCTTGTAGGCATTTGGGGATTTGGAGTGTGATGACATCAGGGATCAAACTTCTGGATGTCAATGTCTAAAATGTGAAAAAAAAACCAATGATTTTCAAAACAAAACATCTTAGAACCCATCAACAACAGAACAAATGTATGTGTGTATATATATATATATATTGCTTTTGATAAATAAACAAATAAATAAACAAACAAATAAATAGATAAATGAATAAATTTATATACACATAACTATCTTCTTGTTTTTTTCCATTGATTGCAATTTTTTGTTTCCTCTACCTCCCTAGTCATTTCACAAAAACACTTGCTCCCCACGTTGGAGCTGCCGGAGGAAATGGACATCCCAGCAATGCGCATCCCAGAGAGTGATGACTCGAAGGATGAGCTCTGAAAAAACCAGCGGAAAAAGGTATGGCGTTTTTTACACCCTGGAAATTTTGTGTATAAAGATTTTGAAAGCCCCAAAAGGTCAAGTCATGGAGATGGATGGTTCTATAGATGATGTTCCTTTCCAATTTGGGGCGAATTTTTTAGGGTTCAAATCATGTGAATGTTCCCGGGGTGTTTCCGGAGGGAGGGTTTTTTGGTTTCTGGATCGACTTTTTGTTTGCCAAAAGTTTGCCCAAAAGTTTCAGATGATAGTATGTTCTTCATCACTCAGTAGGGGCCTTTTATTAACCAAGCCAGATCCACTGTGAACCAGTTTTTTCGGCAGCATTCAAGAACTATATAGTTGATTTATTGTGCATATGTCGTGCAAAAATGCATGAGATGGGTTTTCTCATCTTTGTTGGGTGTTGCAACACCAAGAGGCTACAAGATCTAAAATGGCCTGATGAATATTTCATGACAACGCAGCGGTTGGCCCAAAGAGATACACCGGCAGGCGCAAGAAAAACATGCAAATCAAATCCATTGAGAAGACTTCTAAAAGTCTCAAAAAAGATACAAGAAAAAGATGCAAGTCGGCTGGTGTCCAACAAGTTTCGCAATATGGATTCTTTCTGTGTGTCTGAGCATATTGTTTGCATTCACATCCGAAAAATTAAATCTGGGAATCCACCAACAAACCCCTTGTTTTTTTGCACATGGTTGTGGATGTCCATGGTGGTTTCCACATCGTTGGCTTCTATAGATGTCACCTTTTAAGGATAGAGTGGGGGAGCCTGAAATTCATTGGCGACCGTCCCGTCAACCGGGACCGGGGCCCCCTCTCCTTAAGGTACGTCTGCCACCCCCCCTCCAGAAGCCTAAGGGTTTTAGATAAGGCCGATATAAAGGGAAACCAATGGCGCTAGTGAGGCCGGCTATATTTCTGGGGGGGATGTACCTTGAAGGGGGGTATATAGGTTGACCAGCCCAACAACCTGAAGCTGGAAAGCTAAGATGTTGGTTGTTAAGGAAAAAAAACTTGGCGGCAGTTCACATACGTACCCTCCCTGAAACAAACATGGCACCTGAAAATAGACCCCTGGAAAAGGATATTCCTATTGGAAACCATCATTTTTAGGGGCTATGTTAGTTTCAGGGAGGGTATGCCTTTTTTGGTAGGGTTTGTATAATGTTTATGTATGTATATGATATACTATATTCTATTTGCAGGAGTTGCTGTTTTCACCATCAATAGTAGGACAATGTACTACATCATTCATGGTTCTTTTTAGCTCTGCAGACTTATGCCAAAAACAGATGTTGTTGATCATCGAAGAATCGTGAGCGAAACAGCAAAGCAAAAATCAAATCGAAACAGACAAAAATGCAAGAAACATAGGAATTTTCACGGTTTTCAAAAAAAACTCCATGGTCCAACAAAAACCAAAAAAAACAGCAGTTTGTTGAAAGATAAAAGCTTTGTAACTGGGCTGTTCTTAGTGTTGAGCAAATGAGCAGTGAATGACAATTTTCCCTACTAAATGACGAGCAAATGAGAAACAAGGTGGGGGTTGAGCACCAACCAACCAGGTAACGATTTTTTTTCTTAAGGGGTCAAAAAAATCCGCGCGGAAGCTAAGGTCTATAGTCAGTTGAAGTCTGGAGCTGAATTCTGTGCGATTGGTTTTTGCGTGTTTGGGGTGCCATTTTCGTTTGGGGTCTAAGGGAAAACTGGCAAAATGAGGTGTTTTTTTTGGGTTGAGGGCCTTCATCCCATTTGGAGTCAAATTTGTAGGAAGTTCCAAAAAAAACACCTTTAGGTTGGTTAGAAATAATTCAATCATTGTTAGGTTCCTGCAAGGTGGAGTTCATTCAGGAACTTGATGCACTTGAAAAAGATGGGACCACCTGGCCATCCAAAAAAAAATGGAATGGCTTCGGGAAAAAGCTGTGAGATGATGAAAGCATCCATTTTGTTACAAGTTACGCTTCCTGAAGAAAAATGATTCTCCTCTCCTTGTGTGTCAGGTAGATTGAAAAAAGGTACCCTTCCTCCAACAAAAATCATGGTTCAGTGGAGAATGGTTCCCTTCAAGACCAAGACAATCGTTTATACAAAAACAATCAAAAACAGCCATTTTCCACTGAACCATGAATTATTCTGAGAGAAAGCGTATTTTCAATTTCCTCATTTAGTGATATACTTTGTAAAAAAAACATCATTTTTTTCACATTTTGCGGGATATGATGGGAAGTTTACAGTTCCATGATGATGGGAAGAAGGGTAACCTCCATCAGTCCTGCCAACTGCCAAGGCTTCACGTCAAGCTTCAAGCCGCCGGCCCCGGCGAACGCTTCGCCGTCACTCAACCCGCTTAAGACTTCAAGAGAAGTGGACAAAAGGACAAGCGAAAGCGAGGGGGGAAAGAAAAAAAATGTCAGAGAGAGTTCAACGAGCAATATAGGTTGGATCAATAAAGACATAAGAGAAATTGGGTTTTTTTCTCAAAATCGATCATGGTGTTCCAATATGTTCCAATTCTACTTGTATCGATGTGTTTTTAAGAGATTCGATTTCTATCTTGTTTCAGGATGTGTTCAGATTCCCAAATTTGGGATAAGATATCTCTCGCTATCATGTTCAGCTTGGAAACTGGTGGATCCATTGGTTGTCACATGGATCCAGCTTGGGAACTCCAAGTTTCCATGTCTCACCCGCCAGGTCTTGGGATCTCACGAAGCACTTGGCTGTTTGGGATCTCAGGGGATCCCACGTGATCGAAATGAGAGTTGGTAACGTAACGTAAGGTTGATGTTTTTTGGGGAAATCCTTTGGGGGAAAGACAGGAACCTGGGAGAATGATATCCTGGTGATTTCAATGCGTGACCTTTTTGTTATCCCCGATCGTTGGAGGTCACGATTCGCCTTTGAAAGGGTCACGTTTCACCATCCCAAAAAGGTCACAAGGAATTGCCAGGAATATGTTTTTTTTGTTTGGGAGGGAAATATCTCAACCCACACCCTGTTTGTATAACGATAACTTCTTCAGTGGATGAAAAATTCATGGTATGGCAATTCCTCTTCAAACACAGGAGTTTTTTTTGTTGCTCACCTGAATCCGTGTAGGAGCAGATTTGTAAGAGGTGCTTGTGGGCATTGGATTCTTTATACTTCTTTATTTAGAATCAAATAGATGTGATGGCCACATTGTGGTTTGTTAAACACGAATTCGGATTGGTTCATCATGGGATTCACCCATTGTACCCTCCAATACCCTTGGGATCCTGAGATACGTTGGGAATTTCTCATGAATTGAACAGTGTTTGAACCATCCCAAAACGGCTTCATTGAGGGAGGATATCCTTGAGCTGTCATCTTTGCAGTGATTTTGCCACCAAAACATCAACAGGCAATGTTGAAGGTTGGCACATGTTATTCCCTCTAAGATTCCGTGATTCTTTCATGGAATAAAACACTTTGGGGAATTCCAATATCAAATTTATCCCCTGCGGGAGAGGGATGAATTGCGTTGTTGTTGTTGTTGTTGTTGTTGTTGTTGTTGTTGTTGTTGTTGTCGTTGTCGTTGTCGTTGTCGTTGTCGTTGTCGTTGTCGTTGTCGTTGTCGTTGTCGTTGTCGTTGTCGTTGTTGTTGTTGTTGTTGTTGTTGTTGTTGTTGTTGTTGTTGTTGTTGTTGTTGTTGTTGTTTTCCCCCATTTTGAGCAGTGAATGATTTTGGCGGAAATTCTATCGATTCACTCCCCCGAGGCTGGGACTGATTTTTGGTTGAGAAATGCTTCAAAAAACCTAGACATGGAGGAAAATAATCCCCAACAAAAAACTTCACTTGGAGGTGTGTTTCAAGTGGAAAAAGGATGGTGGGATTTTCACCAAAAGATGAGAGAAAAAATCTTGGGGGACGTTTTTTAGGGCGGAGAAACCACCCCACCCTCCAACTCCGAGGTTGGAATCCCAATTCAGGACTGCAGCACGGGACCCTGGCGAAATTGAGTTTTTTTTGGCTGCCAAGAATCGAACTGGGCCGGGATTTTTTTTTTGGGAGCTCAAACTAGGTGGTGGCTTCAAATATGTTTCATTTTCACCCCTACTTGGAGAAGATGAACCCATTTCGACTAATATTTTTCGGATGGGTTGAAAGTTGAAACCACCAACTAGCAAATTGGATCCTGATGTTTTGTTTTGCGAGTCTTCTTAGTTGCCTAAATGTCCAATTTCCAAAACAAAAACACCACATTACCCTCCCTGAAACTAACAGTTCGCACCTGAAAATCGGCTATCTTAGGAAAGGATCGTCTTCCAACCATCCATTTTCAGGTGCGAAAATGTCAGTTTCAGGGAGTTGTAAAATTACAATTTTGGATGACAGGCTGATAGCCTGATTTTCTGATTTTCCTGGTTGATGGATCCCGGATCCCGAGCTGGGGCCGCCAGGTTAGAGTGGAATGGCAACGCTTGGGTAAGCCTCTGACTTGATTAGACAACCAGTTGCTATGTTACTATCTGCTGATGGCAACCAGAAATCCGGTAAACTCACCAGTTGAGGTTGGTAGTTTTATCTCATTATTTACCAAGGTTTAGACCAAGGTTTATATATCCCAAGTTGGTTGTTTGGGATTTCTGAACCATCAACAGTATGTCAATGTGTGTATTTTTTGCCTGGTGAAAATTCTGCCAGGAAACCCCAGACCCTGTTGCAATTTCACCTTGCGAACATGTGGAGTTTAAGTTCGTCAGGATAAGGCTCGGGGGTGCTCGGGAAGTTGAGGGGATGAAAAAAGGAGCACTTGACGGTTGGGTGGTGTTAGATATTTTTATGTTCACCCCCATTTCCCCTGGGGAAATTCGATCCAATTTGACTTGCGCATATTTTTCAGATGGGTTGGGAAAAAACCACCAACTACTTGAGTGGATGAAGAAAGCATGGAGGTGGGACCTACCTTTCTAAAGGAAGGCTTCCATCTGCAACACAGCCAAGTTGAACAGCTCCACTTGGAGCATGTTGGTTTTCAGTGAGGTATGGTGGAATAGAATGGGAGACTGGTCCAAATCGAGTGGGGAAGCATAGATGGTTCCATCCAGCACAATGCAGGAATCCCCGTTTTTTTGGAGGGTGAGACATCCCTGGTGAAAGTGGTAGAAGTATTTGTATGATGCAATCCATCTGGAGTATAGAAAGCAACTACAGTGACTTTTTTGATTCAAAATACCTTTTGCATCCTTTTGCCATGGTAGATGAAGGGTTTTTTGGTACGATTGAAACCCAGTACCCTTCGTTGCATTGGGATTTGTTCGTTGTGTCAAGGAAATCTGAATCATCACTCTGAAAATGTCTAAGGTCACAGAATTTCCTAATTTCCAAGGCAACTTATGCCTCCAGGCGCGAAAAGTTTTGACCCGATCCGTGGCTATGTTTTTTCCTTTTGTTTTGGTGTTGGTGCTTGAAGTCAAGACAGATTTGTTCAAAAAATTTATGAAGATCTAAAAAAAGGATCTCTTTTTGAAAGTGCACAACATCAAATTGATTCGAGCCGATCTTGCAGAAGTTCTAGTTCAAAAAAATTGGTGTTCCAGATCTATATACCAAGGAGCTATAGAGGTTGGTCAAGAGCAGCACGATGAGACATCTCAATTTTAAATGCTGCGCTAGAAAAGCTGGAAAAAAACACCTTTTGCCTTGCAATGATTTTGCGTTGAAAGAAAAACATCTAAAAAATGGGCATCAAGAAAAAATCCCTCCAAAAGAAAACAGAGAAAAATAAGAAAATAATGTGGTGGTTTCAAATATTTGTTGGAATTTTCATCCCTACCTGGGGAAATTCGATCCAATTTGACGAGCACATTTTTTAGATGGGTGGTTCAACCACCAACTAGTACAGGTGTACAAGTAGTGGCTTCATTTGTTCCTTTTGTCGACTCTGGAAGCTGTTCCGCAGGGTGTCTTCAATGGCGAAAGCATCATACAACCCAGTGATGACGAGGCCCTAGTGATCCAGTGAGGTGAATTTCTCCAATACCCCATACCGCTAATATGTCCAGATGAAATTCTTGGTAATTTCTAGGAGAGTATATTTTTGTGAGGCCCTAAACTTACAAATGAAAGGTACGAAAAGTCGAAGAGTTATTTTTGGACCACACAAATGGGGGGTGTTTTTTTTGTTGCAAGGTCATTATCTTCAGGGGCTAAAAATTGGGATCCAAAACTTGATCCACCTCCAAAAATGCGTGGGAAGCGCTACTCGGATACCTGAAGCTCTGGATACCGTTTTTGTTGCTAGGGTGAAGTGGATGATGTTGCAAAGTTTTACCAAAACACCAAAAAAAAGGGGGGGGGTAATTTGGAGGATACTCGGAGTTTCTTGGATTTTCGGATTTTTGTGGACCCCCCAGATTTGTCGAAGGCGTCGAAATACAAAAAAAACAGGTCCTGCGCAGCACATCGACTTCAAATCTCCAGGAGATCGGCATACCATCATCCTACGGTGTTTTGGGTACTTGAGTGCTTCTTAAGAGATGTTTGTCACAGCTGATTTGGAGAAGATTTCCCAAAAAAACAGCATCTTTGGTCTTGGGGTGGATGTGACTTTTTGTGTTTTGGTGTGAAGTTTTGTACACCTTTGAATGTCTTTGAGTTGATTTGAAAGATGACGGGGGAAGATCTTGCGACGGGAACGAGTCCAGCTTGTGTCCATGTCGACCAGGACGAGATGTGGAAGAGTCGCTATGAAGAAGCTCTATCTGTTTTGATGGTCGGGACCCACTCAGACATTTGGTTCGGCAAGTTACAGCATCATTGGGAAAAGTGCGAAAGAAAAATAATAAGGATAAATTGTTTCAACCAATCCGTGTTCTCTTTTGATAGGATGAGGATTTGGAAGCATTGCTCAAAATTGCCAAGGTTTTTTTCCAATCCAACATCATCCAACTTGTTCCAAAGCTCAAAAATGCTTGCTTTGAGGCCTTGCAAAAAGACATCACTACAAGACAAGAGGAGCAAACTATTGAAACCTCCAATACCAAGCAAGTGGGTTGTTTTTCTGGTACTTCAAGGATTTGGCTGGTTTGATGTGAGGCTTTAGTGACTTTATCAAAAAAGAGTTGCATCTTTTGTGCGAAGAGGGACCTTCTGATGTGTTTGAATAGGTGTTCATTTGGAAAGTTCTATTCTGATTTATTTTTGTAACCACAAAACATCTAGTTGGATGATTATTGAAGTTGGCACAGTGAATGGCAAGAGGCATAAGTTGCAGCCCACCTAGTTTAAAACATATGTACCAGGGACATCTTCCTTAACGGTGCATACATCACCAGTCCATTTCGTTGAAGGAACAATCGCTCGGTTGCGGGTTGTTTCATGCTCGGAAACGAAGCCAAACGACAGGAGCAAGACAGAAGAAGCGCTCGTCATCACCAGGCGATGTCAAAATGACGAACCACCGTGACGGTTGTGAAGAATGTGTCCCAACAAAGTCATAGTGAAGAATGGCAAAATGGAGCTGAGGTACCTTACATTGCTGTAAATTATCAGGGTGCGTAAGAAGTTGCCTCTAAGATCCTCTAATTTCCTAAGTGTATGATTCATTGGTCATTTTCTCTCAGGCAGTCAACTTGGGTGAGCCACACTTCCAAAGCAACAGTTTCAAAGCACCAAGGATTTCTTGCCACGAGGAAGAAGGTTTTTCAGATTTGAATCTGCACTCTTGGGAGAAAAACAACATGCGTAGCAAACAGGTTGCACCCAAGGGTTAAAAAAATGAATTCGAATCTTAAGAGGGCTGCAGCCTGTCGGAAACCGATATAGATATGATGTATGTCCCGGACCTCCCAGAAAAAAGTGGAAGAGAAGTTCTCAGTTTGTGTTTTCAATTAAAAAAGATCCCGTTGTTCCATGGCTGCTTTGTTTCTTGGCTACAACCGCTACAACAGAGCACACCAAGACACAGGATCTGAAAGTCGTGGTGTTGGCACAAAGCACTTTCAGGTTGTACATGACCTACGCCAGCAGATCACAGTTGAAAACTCAATGAACTTCTCACTTGCAGGGATGACGATATTGCGGATTGAATGTGGAACTGATGTGGATTCTTGATGTTTGAAGGTTGGTTGGAGAATGACATGTTTAGTGCAACAAAGTAATTTGTCAAATAAGTCCAATCCCTTTACATACATACTTCTTCCTTCTCTGTATGAAGTATGATTGTGCAGGTTGATTTTTTACTAGGTGGTGGTTTCAATTATGTTCAACCCGATCCTTGAAGAAATGATCCAATTTGCAAAGCATATTTGTCAAATGGGTGGTTCAACCACCAACTAGTGTGTATATATAGTTAATTGTAATTAGATATATATCTATAGATATATGGATGTTTCCGAAAATAGTGGTACCCCCAAATCATCCATTTTAATAGGGTTTTCCATTATAAACCATCCATTTTGGGGTACCACCATTTAAGGAAGCACCCATATACTTGAAACATCTTGGACACCCCACTTAAAACGCCTGTGTTTATCATTACGGTCACGCTGTATTTTGCAGTAGCGTCGTTTCTGGAGTCTCCTTTCCGAAAACAGCGGTTTCGAATCGCGTGAGTTCGATAAGGTGGCACAAGAGGAGGCCTTTGGGTTTTTTTTCGACTGAACTCACCCTTCTTGAAACAGAGTTCATTTGTTGGAAAAGAAAAAACATGTCAAAATACGTCATTTCCTATGCAAGTTACTTCTTCAAGTTATGCCTATAATAAATGGTTTTGTATAAATCCCACAAAAATTCGGATGACTCTCAAGTTTTTTTCGCGACCAAAAACCATCAAAAACCGCCGCCATAGGCAGCTCAAGTCGCAGAGAGGAGTCTGAAGGTCGGGAATGTTTTTTCGAAACGCGATGTTTGTTTGGTTCCCTGAAAGTTTCAGATAGACATCTAAAATGGCCGTGTTTAACAAAGGAGTCACCTTTTCCAAATCATCGATTTTGGTGTTTCAATGTTAGTTTTCGGGGATGTAAAAAGGAAAGTATCGTCCAACCCGTGTTTCTTTCTAACTTGGTGAACTGGTTAAACTTCAAATGTGTATAAGATGTACAAGACCTTTGTTGCCTTTGAAAGAATGGGGTGGATGTTGGATATGTTTTTTTCGAAATCATAGGGAGGGGATTGTTGAGCAGTTCTGAAATAAAGCTGGGTGGTGGCAACTCAAATATTTTTATGTTCACCCTAGTTGGGGAAGATTTCCACTTTGGCTTGTATTTTTCAGATGGGTTGAAACTACCAACCAGAAAGTTATTTCAGTTGTCAATCATCTGAATCCACCGCTTGACAGCCTTTCCTTTCCATAGATCCATGGCTTGGATCAACTGAGAACTGAAGCATAAGGAGAAGGGTTTCCATCCCAAATACTTATATCAGGAAATTCTGGATTTTTGGTGGCTTTATCATGCTTATCCATAATGTTTGATATGGTTTCTTTTTTTTGTTAAATTCATCTCATTTGATTAGATGGAAATGAAACATGTGGATCAATACAACCTTGAATTCGCTTCCAACAAACTCTTCCTAGGGCATGGCCGCATCAGATGTTTTGAGTACCGTCCCAAGGTCCCAAAAAATGATGCGTTGCGAAGATGTATGTGTTTATTTCCAGCCATCAAGCCTGTAAATGATATGTTTTACACCCCACTATTCAGAAGCACACACTAAAATCCCATAGCATCATAGGGGAAATCCATGATTGTTTTTTCTTCCAACTTCTGTGGGAAGGTGCTCAACCGATGAATATGTGTTTGTTTGTCCAACTGTGTTTTTCTTCGCCAGGAGGGATTAGAGAAGGATCTTCACTTGCAAAGCAATCTTGCTCCTGACATCGCAGCTATTCCGTTGCTTGGATGAGGGTCAAGAGGTAGATGACTTTAAGGGGCAGATAGAAGTCATCTAATGAGGTCGTCTACATTTCCATCAAAAATTGAATAGGACCTTACCAACGGACCCCTAAGTAAGTTGCTAGAGATATTAGATACTCAGGTTTAGGGGTCCGTTCAGTGGGTCCTGTTGGAGATTTCTTGGAACATTTGAACAATAATTCGCAAAAAAATGTCTACATCTAAAATGCATCCAAAGTCGCAGGAGTTGATGCGCCAAATTCCAACAAAAAATCTTTTGGAGCGTTGCCTCTGTTGATTCCGATGGTTGTTGCTTTGTGTAATCTTGAGGTCTCCTTCATTCGCATCTTCAGCATCGTGTGTATCAACCCCATCAAGATCAGCCTGGAACTTAGGACACTGCCAACAGACTTGCATGGATGTTCAGTGATGTCAGCATATATCAGGCTGTTTTTTAGCACCTTTTAGAGCTTTTGTTTTAAGAGAGATCCAGGGTCTCAAAGCAGCGCCCGCATGATCTTTTGGTGGAAATTGCCTTGAGAAAGGATCGCTTGTACCAAAATTTGACAGGTGGTATTTCCTGGGATGATGATGATGATGATGATGATGATGATGATGATGGTGGTGCAGTGGTGCTGGTGATGACTATGACAACGGAGATGGTGACGACGGATATGGTACTGATGATAGTGGGCAATGATAGATAGGATTCTTCAGATTTCATTATACATACATATATTTTTATACACATATACCCCCAACAAAAAAATCTGAAGGAATTTCCCCTGGAAAAAAAGGGGACCTGCCTTTGAAACGTGAAAATTGTCCATCTTCCAACGGGCCAAAAATCACGGTCGCCGTGAGGTGGGACAGAGCTCAACATCCAGCCTTAGGATGGGAGAAACACCGAAGATTCACGGGGCCCCGGCTGTTTTGATTGGAAGGTTGGCCTTGTTTTGGGGGTGGGGGGGGGGTTGACCTGCAAAAATAGAGGGAAATTTAGGTTCTAAGATAGTTATGGAGGTTGGATGGTTGGAAGATCCAGTTTCCTTTCCAAAAAATGGATGATTTGTAGGTTTCCAAAATGTGGATATTGTTTAGGGTGTACGGGAAGTCAATGTTGAATCATTGTACAGGTTGGTACAAGTATAGTAGCATTTTTCGCAACATTTGTCCGACTTTTTTGCTGGATTTTACAGGAGAAATCCTGGATTGCACTTTAAGAGCCAACGTCCGGGGCCCTCAGCTACTAATAGTATACTGTACCCTGCAGGGAACTAACAAATCCCACCTTGGGAAAAGGAAAATCATCTTAAAAAGTGCCTTTGGATATGTTAGTTTCCTGGAGGGTAAAAACATGCTATTGCTGGTTAATTGTGACTTTTTTAGGCAGTAAGTCTACATATTAACTCACACCGTCGCAGGAAAAAAATGCATTTTTTTCGGCAAAACGCCTGGGAAACATCCACCAAACAGTTTGATCAAACCAATGCCAGGATGAAAATCGGACGGCATCCATTTGAAGCCAAAGCTACCATGTTTTTGTTGGTTCCAAAAATATGTTGAGTCCAACCCGAACCCCCTTGTTGAATCGAAAGAATTGGATTGATGATTGAGGCGTTGATTTTCGTGCCAAAGCTTCACAAGGCAGCTTTGATTCTGACGAAATGTCTGCAATTTTTTCAGGAAGTTGCTGCCTGGAAAAGCATTCCTTTGGCTTGGATAAAAAAACATAAACAACCTTCAAGTTCAATTGACCAAGATAACGTTATAGAATCTACAGAAATATAATCGCCCCAAGCCAGGTTTATATATAGAATTTCGCAGGAGATTGGTGAATTCATAGCTATCATTTTACATCTTCTGCTGAGATTCCGGTTTTGCTGAGGTGCAAAGGTGTCAACCTCAGATGGAGAAGGAAAAACCTATGGCGAAACAGTTGAGCAATGAAAGAAAAAACCTGCCTGCTTAGGGCATAATTATAGGGGATGATGAACTACCCATTTATTAGTGGGGATTAGAACACATAAACCACGGAAATTTCAGTATACCTATTTTTTCGCCATTTCGTAAGGCCGTAGTTTTTTTTTTGTGGCTCAACTTTGGGAGGCCAACTTTAGGGTCTCCCAAGTTACTGAGGTGTCGGGTGTTGCACCCGCCCCACCACGAGGAGGGGGTAAAAAAAAAATTGGGTCGGATTGACGTTTCTTTCAAGAAAGGAATGAAGCCATTTGTCATGATATTTGTATATATGCTGGGTGGTGGTTTCAAAACCACGATTTTTTGAATGAATGAAAACACCCGGATGTGTGGGTCGAAATGATCCTTTTTTTTCAGGAGCATCTTTGTCAAATGAGTGGTTCAACAATGGAACATCTTGGAAACCCCACTTAAGCCGTTTGTTTTCATGAAGAGAAGTCATGAATTTGGATGAAATCACATGAGTTCCAGATGTAAAGCGAGTCAATTTAGGGACCTTTAAAGAGTCCAAAATGAATGTTTGCCAATTCATGATTTAAATGGAGACAAGTTACTCCCAGACATGGCAGGGTGCATCATTTACATATCACATATTGTGTGTATGTTTATTCTATGTGCATTGTTTTGATGTTATATTCATAGCTTTTTTATATTGTAGTATATAGGTAATGTGTTTATGTTATGTTCATATTACATCTACATTTCTGGTTAGTTTATTAAATCTATGTTGTTTATACTATATTCGTAGTATAGTTTTGCTATATATATAGATTATAGTTTTACTATATGTGTTTTTATAGTGTCATTATGTTTATATTATAGTTCTATAATGTTTTTGTACTATATTTACGTCTATATTATGTTCATAGTACATTTACATCATAGTTATATTATATTTATATTATGTCAATATTACAGTACGTATATGTATGTTCTATCTTCTTAATGATTGACATGCATACACGTTTTTCCATGCACAACACACATGCAAGACCGCCCACCAGGACCCATAGGGCGGCTCTCCTCAGTGCTAGAGGGCATGCACAAAGAACCTGCAGGTTGCTTGTAGAATGAGTTACTTCAGTTACGACAAAATGAACCACTTTTTCTTGGGATGAGTTGGAACATCTCAAAACCACTCATTGATTTCTTGTGCAATCCCTTTCCAAACAGGACTGCATCCTGAAAAGTGTGAAGACGTATCAGTTTGATGCTTGCTTCATATCCCACACTAGTCACTTTTGCCTTTTATGTTGCAAATGATATTCTCGGACACCATCCAATCCCATGAGCAGTGAGTATCCCAGTGATTGCTGATGTTGCAGAATTGTATAAGTGGGGTTTGTTTTCATAAAACTCGCATTGAGAATGTAGAGTTGGTCGGTCACATTGGAAAGTGACATGAGATTGGCTAAGAAGATCCCATCTATGATGAGGGGTTTGGATTTGTTACTGAAGTTGTTGAGGTCTGTAAAAGGTGACATTTTTTGTCGAGGAATCATGTCAAGTGATGTCACCCATCAATACAGGTAATGAGCTATGGGTTGGTGGTTGGGATTCTTAGGGGTAGCCCTAGAATTCCCAACCACCGGGACCTCTTTGCAGGACGCTCTCCAGGGCGTAGCAACTCGAAATCAGAGACAGCTTTGGCGGCAATCAGAGCAGCTCGAGGTACCGGTTTTTCACGGCAGTGAAACATACAGCTCCTTGGGGGTTAGCTGGAGGCGACGGTTTAAGACTTACCTTTTGAAAGATCATGCCTTTTTGTCTAAAACAGATATGGCTAGAAGGGATGACCTATTTCTTCCATGAAAAGTTCACAGTGATGGAGTTTCAAACAAACTTGAGGGTTTAGAATGAAAAGCAAGTGTTGAAACCGGTGCGTTGATGTACTTTCACATGCTTCAGATGATGGAGGAAATCCTGCACCGCTTTTATACATTCCAGATGGTTGTTTCGGATTTCTTCCATCAACAGTTTCACCAATCATTTTTGCATTTTTTGGAGTGCTTCTTCCATGGTTGGTGTATGGGTCACTAATGATGACACAACTGGAAACTCCAGGTGCCTCCCCTGTGTCGCCACCAAGCGAAGGTGCGAAAAAACTCCGTGACTCTGTCAATTTCTCCCGTTTGATTTAACGAACGGAACCATGGAAGCTGAAAATGACCTCTGAAAAATTTGACACTCCAGAAATCTAAGATACATACCAAGAATTGCCATTTTAAAAGGGAATTATATACCTCTTCCAAAGCATCATTTTGGGTATCCAGCCTTTCGTTCTCGGGGATGTCTATGTTCATATATTTCTCCAAGTTTGGGAATCTCCATGGATCCATGAAGTCTGCCGATGTTTTCCCCTGACAGATGAGACGGTGAACCAATCTGCAGCACCAAGTGGGCAGCAAAGTGTGTCACGTGAAATGTCGTTCTCTCAGTGCTGGATGTTTAAAAGGTAAAAGGGAATTGAAGCAAACAAACGAGTTGTTTGAGATTAACGCATGGACCAGTAGATGATATGCATATGTATACATATCCGGATTGATGTGAAATGTGGCAAGAAAAACAATTTCAGGAAGCATGAAGCAAATTGATCATGACTTTTATTTTGTAAAGGATGCTCAAGCATAAATATTGTAAGTTGTTACAAGTACAGACACTTGCTGGTATTGCCAGGAAACTCTGAAAAGACTAGACTTTTTCGAAGGTCCTTAGTAATTCTACCTTTTTCATATCACCCCCAACCCCCCCCATAAAAACAGAAGCAACGAACACCAAGGTGGTCGAGGTCTGAATCAGGCTTTCGAGGCAAGGGGTGGATGAATTGTGTTTTCCTGTGGAAACTCTCGTGTAAACTCAAACCAGGTGATGGTTTCAGACATCTTTTATTGTCACCTCGATCCATGTGGAAATGATCCAATTTGATGAGCATATTTTTTCAAATGGGTGGTGTTCAACCACCACCTAGACCTAGCCAGATTTTTTCGGCTTTTTCTCTCGAAGCTTCTCTGCAACTCAGAAAGACATATCACGAAGTTGTGGATCACGGATGATGTAACTCACTCTCAGATTTCAAAAAACAAACAAACAAAAAAAGGTCTATGCCCCTTGAGAATGTCAGGCTTTACATGGCTTTACATTGGACAGTTGTTTCTGAAAACAGGTCACACCATCCTATGGTTGCCCCTCTGACAGGACCAACACGCAAGTATGAGAGGGTGTTAGGAACTCGATCCGAAAAGATGATAGCGATGATGCCGATGATAGCTCTTCGATGTTTTTTCAGGTGTATGCGCTCTTTGTTTCGAAGGGTGTAAGATAGATGTATATGTACAGTTGTATATATATGTATACATATAGTGATGATAATGATAATGTTGATAACCATAACTTGTTTTTTTGCATATAATTATTTTGTGAGAATTTCTGTCAAAAAACCTCTTTTTCTTGCCAGTTTCTCATCTTCGTCTGAAGTACAGATGTTTTTTTTTAACCACAAAAAACAACTTGACTTGTGGTTTTTCTCCGGGTTTGTGTGTATTTTCTTTGTTTTTGCTGTGTTAAAACCCCCTTCTTTGTTGGTTTGGTCTTTAGCCGCCAACCAACCAACC
This sequence comes from Breviolum minutum Mf 1.05b.01, assembly GCA_000507305.1. Taxonomy (NCBI): domain Eukaryota; class Dinophyceae; order Suessiales; family Symbiodiniaceae; genus Breviolum; species Breviolum minutum. The sequence continues at coordinate 5,887 of DF243831.1, read as the reverse complement.
CGCAGATGGTTTGACTCAGGTCAAGTCAAGCTGGTGAGGCAGCAACCAATGCAGCGGAGGATGGCATCAATCGAGTCATCGCCTCCAAGGAGGCGAGACGTCGGGATTTCGGGATTCGAGATCTGTTGATGGCAACCAGAAATCCGATAAACTCACCAGTTGAGGGAGGTTGGTAGTTGAAATCTACCAGTATTTTTTCGACGGGTTTGGGATACACCATCCCAGGTGGTTGGCCTTGGGGATTTCTGAACCACCAACAGTAGGTCTGGTCGGTTGAAAGAGATGGTCGGAATACTAGTAAAGGAAGAACCAGGGTGCAGAATTGGTGGCAAATTTTTGTTTGGGTAAGTTTTGAAGATTAGGTTGGCGTCTTCCTTTTTTTTAAGGAGCACCCAAAGATTTGGATGATGAAGTATGATGAATGTAGATTTATCATTTTTTTTGGGAGGGAGTGTAGGGCAAAGGGACATCAAAGCAAACCTTTGTGATAGGGTGAAAAAACGGGAAATGATCCTTTTCAGGAATGTATTGCAAATGGACGGGTGTTCCCGTGCCATTTTTTTGAAGGTGGTTTGGGTGAAACTACTCAAGGTGTAAACAGAGAGACCCTGGTTTGTTGAGGGTCCCAAATCTGGCAAAAGCTTAAGAGCGTCGGATCACATAGTACTTGAGTCTTTTTGATCTGACATTAAGCCTTGTTGGAGGCTCAAAATGGAAATACATTTGAAATTTAGAGGTAACACAAAAGATTCCACAAAGCGAGGCTTCTACTGCTTGCGCAATCCACGTCGAGCGATTCACCTTTCTTGTTTCCTCTCCACAAGATGCGAAACCTGACATTTAGTTGACCTCAGCCCTAAAATGCTCATTTAGTTGGATTTGTTTGCCACCAAAGGATTTTGAGTAGATTTTTAATGAAGGAGAATTCTAGTGGTATGAAATCTTTTATCGAGAAAATGATGTATATAACTTGAGATCTCTGCGAAAGCTTCTTGTCAATCGAAATTCATGGCCAACGAAGTTTGCGGATTTTCACAGATCTCGAGGTGCTAGCTGCTCTTGCCTCCGCAAAAGCTCGATATGACGAGGTTGGGCTTCTCAGATTCGTGATTCTCAGCCGTGGCTGCATTTAGTCCACGAGTGAATTGATTGTAGTTTGTTTATTCATGTTTATCCCATCTACCCTGTGACAGTGGGGGAGCTAAGGAGCCAGGGATGCTGTATTTTCCCACTAAATGAGGAGCTAAAGAACCCCAGCATCCTCAAAATCACAGGGTAGCCATGGTTGAATTAAAGGGTTGTCAACCAACTTTCACCATGAATGAAATCGACTGATGCCGGAATCGACTGATCCTGTGTCACTCTTTTCTCGGCGAATTCCCAATTTGACGATGTTCCTGAACTGAAGCAGGCTGGATCGCGTGAGAATAGCAGATAAATATAGATAATTGTTCAATACTGGGACCATTTTTCCAGTTTTTTGTTCACCTGGGCTGTCAACACTGAAATTCTAGAACTGGAGTTTCACACATGAGTTACACACGCGTTGTTCTTGGATGTGGCCAAAGTGCCTATCCTGATGCATTGACAGCTCCATGGTGAATGCTGGGATTGCCGCTTTACGGCAGTCAAAAATGTGAGCAAAGCTCGAGGTCTTTTAGGCGTCATCACGTGCCTTTAAGTCACTAATTTTAAAAATTCCACTACTAATTTATATATATTCATCTAATTTTTTATATATTTCATATTGATTTAATAAATAAAATAATATATTAAAATAAGTATAAATTCAATAAAATTAAGAATAATTTTATATTAATATAATTTTGAAAAAAAAAATAATAATGTTTATAATAATATAATAAGGTTATGAATAATAAAAGGAATATTGATAATATTAAGTTAGTTAAAGGAAATGTAAATGAGAATTTTTCGATATATAAAGAAGATTGTAAAGTAGATTAAAGTAGAGTAGAGTAAAGTAGAATAGAGTAGAATAAAGTAGAGTAATGTAGAGTAGGGTAGTGTAGAGTAGAATAAAATGGAGTAGAGTAGTGTAGAATATAGTAGAGTAGAGTAGAGTAAAATAAAGTAAAGTAGTGTAGCATAGAGTAAAGTAGAATAGAGTAAAATAGAGTAAAGTAGAGTATAGTAGAGTAGAGTGGAATAGTGAAAAGTAGAGTAGAGTAGAGTATATAGAATAAGATTTATTAGGGTAAAATAGAATAAAGTAGAATAGAATAATAGAGATTAGAGTAGATTATAATAANGAAAAAAAAAAAAAAAATATATATATATATGATAAATTTATTATTTAGTAATATTTTTATTTAAAAAAAAAAAAATTTTAAAATCTATAGGATATATTAATAAAATCAGAATTAAGAATATAAAATGCCTTAATAATAAGATTTTAGATTTTAATATCTTTTAGAAAAATCTCATTAAATTATAAAATATAAATATCTTTAATAAATAAAATTTAAAATATATTCCAATCAATATATTTCTTTAATACAGTAAAAATTACGAGGTTATTTATAGTTTTTTTAAATCGTTATATATATTAGATTTATTTGTATATTTTTATAATTTATTATATATGGGAAATATATTTATATTATAATAATTTATAAAAATTATAATATATTTTAGGATTTTATATCGTTTTTAAATATTATTTTTTTTTTGTCTCCGAAAAATTATAAAAAATAATTAGTTTTAGCTTTATTTTTTTTCTAAAGGATAATTTTAAGTAAAATATTATTTTTAAAAATTAATTTTATAATTAAATAATATGGAATTGGAATATAAGATTAATCTGAATTCGTGTTTATATTTATAATTCTAATATGCCGCGTGTTAACCTAAAATATATCTAAATGGTGTAATTTATTATATAAGAAAAATTTAATTTTACCTTATATTATAGAAACCTCCATGTTACCCTACCCAAGTAACAGGCATGGGGATCAATTACAAAACCAGCGGTTTGGAGAGCTTGGTAGCACGTTTCAACGTTCCCTATCCAGGCAAGGTCCTGCCCGTCTCCCGCAATAGTGGTATCATCAACATATCCTTGTATTGCCAACACCCCGGGTATCTGATTTAAGTAAGTAAAGAGAGGGTCCATGGCAAGGCAGAACAGGTACACGGAAAATGAGCGATCCATGTCAACACCCTGCCGCAGAGTCCTACTGGGCAACAACCTTCCTTGAACTTTATGAGTGACTCGACGATGGAAGAGCACAAATTTAGTGTATGCAATCAGCCAAGCTGGCGCTTTTCGAATTCTCAGCAAGGCTAATATCCAGTACGGATTGACCCTTTCAAATGCTTTAGATAAATCAGCAAGTAAAACACAGGCAGAGCTGTCTCCATCAAGGATCCTTTGGATACACGAGACAGCCTTTTGTGGCTCTTTAAAATACGACATTACCGCCTGTGAGGGATGCATGAGGTGTGCAGTATGACGCATAATATATGCAGCGATGCTGCCATCAACTAGTCGATCAATAGTGTTAGGCATCCCCAGAGGACGAAAGTGGTTAGCGGTAGGACCAGCTTTAGCCTTCGGGATCCACACACCTACTTGCATTGGCGGAAGTACAGCGCCACCAATAATGTCATAAAAGTAGCTGATTAATGCATCAACTGTCACACAGGGCAGCAGTTGCCAAGCGGAATACGGGCTACCATCCGGTCCTGGAGCAGAATCTTTGGTATGCAATAACGTAGATAAGAAATCTTTTGGCTCCGGAGGCTTCAGAACAGGCCAAGAGGGTTGTTTTTCATACACCTCAAGGACAGGAGTCCAACTGTTGTCATTAATCAGCAGGTGCCAGAAACCAGAAATCTCTCGTTGCAAGCATAGCTTCATCAAGATCAAGTGAAGTAACACACTGCTTTCCTTCTTTGCCATACACCGGTCCATAGTACAAGTTAACTTTGGGGCAGACATTCCTCATACGTTCCCAAAAGTGTGAAAGTTAGGTCTAGTAGGTGTAGATCTCCTTGATAATGGAAGTAGGGAGTGCTGACCTGGTGTTTCTTTGTTTTGTTTGTTTTTGGAGAAAATAAACAGTCACTGTGTTTGCTTTAGAAGAGAACCAGTTTAGGTTCTGTTTAGACTGCGTAGCTCTGTGTTTAGAAGAGAGTTTGCTGGAGTTTAGCAAAGCTTAGACTTGAGGAAGTCTTGAAGAGTTTCACTGAGCACATTAAATGTGTGGATGTTTGGCTCAAGAACGACAGTGAAAAAGGTCCGTAATTCTCTTACGTGGTTTTCACATGGTAGTGGAGCTATCTTAGCTCCAGAGCCCTTAGGGAGAGTTCCTTTTTCTACTACAAGAGTGTTTAAGACTTGGTTTTCTTTGGACTGAAAGCATGAGACGTGGTAGAGATCCTAGCAGGACACCGAGCAGACCGAGAAGGCCAGTGTTTGACAATCCAAGAGGACAGCTGCCAGGAACTGGCATCAGGAGTGATGCAGAAAATCTCTATAGTGGAAATCTCTATGGAGGTTTAGCTCAAGGAGCGCTTCAGTTGATGCCGCTTGGCCGGGACTCTTGCTGACTGAGCCTGCAAGTCTCATATCATTTGCAATGTGGAATTGAGGCCATTGGCCCTGCGTCGAATCGAAGCTACTCGTTTTGGTATTCAAGCCATTAGGTCGTATGCACCATCACTAGGGCTCGCCTTAGAAGGCAGGTTTCACTTACTTGAAGATGGCTGCTTTGGTCGTGCCGCCCCTCGCATGAATCTGGACGAGTTTAACCCTGCCCCTGTTCGGAAAATCTTTGACAGGCTTAAGTCTTTCAGTAGACCTACCCTGTCTATTGTGGCTCGATGTACCGGGTATAACACTTTCATCCTAATTTTCTTGCCTTTCTCATTGTCGTATTTTGGACTCACGAGTAAGGACCTCAATTGGTTAAGGCAAGCTGCTTCCAAGTACATCCTCAAACGGAAGTGGATCGAAGCTGAGATTCTCCCTTACATTCTAAGGTATGTCGGTATCACCACATTACTTGATCCTGCTTTGTCAGCAGCAGTTTCTGCACTCGGTCTGTATTTACGAGAAGGAAATCCTCTTGAAGATCTTCATCATTTGGGCAATGAGGGTAGATGCTCCAATAGTAGGCAACGTGCTGTTGTTCAGGATCTCATTAATATGTGGCACCCATATGTCCTTTTTGAAGAAATTTTTAGTGCACTCACTACGAGGGCTAACACACCCGCTCAAATCATCGCCAACCTCAAAAAGGTTGTCATCTCCGGTATGGTTCGAGAAGCCAAAAGCAGGCTTGCCATCAAGATCGATAGGGAGGCTTGGAAAGGTGGTATTGATCATATCTGGGTTGAGTTAGTTGCAGGTGCACCCAAAAGACAATGTGGGGGGGATTGCCAGATACACGCTTTTGAGATAGGCTGTCAACCAAGATGATGACGTTTGGCTGAGCATGAGGGGCACTAGGCACCAAAAAAATGCGTGCACTGTGGCCTGCTGAACTCTTGTGGTGACCAAAGGGTGACCAGTTGGAATGTCTTCACCAAGTTTTGGGAGGATGGAAGTATAGATGATCCTGTCCAAACTGAAATGTCAAAACTACTTTTAGGGTAGAATACACCTTCTTTGACACACGCCTTGGAAAAGCAGAGTCACAATATCATCAGCTGCCATCCATCATCCGTGATCCGTCATACATCATTTTGGCATCATGATTCAGCATCATCATGATTCATCATTGTCATCATCATCATCATCATCATCATCATCATCATCATCATCATGACCCATACCATCCATGTAGGGTACATTTACCTACATTTACCATAAAAATCAACCAAATGTATGTAAATATACCATGCATGGATCCTATGGGTGATG